>PVKC010000527.1:0-29989 GCA_004027635.1 Crocidura indochinensis | reverse complement strand
ACAAAGGCATAAAATGTGCCTGTCCATGTAGGAACATGAAAACTAACATGCTGAATGAAATTAGTCAGAGGGAGAAAGATAGATACAGAATAGTCTCACTCACCTGTAGGATTTAAGAAAAATAAAAAACATTATTGCAATAATACACACAGAAAATAGAGATGAGGGCAGGAAGGATTAGCCCACAATTCTTTGTGGTAATCCACAAAGAATGGTGAGCTCTGATAGAGAAATAACTGCACTAACAACTACCATACAATGGTAGTGAGAGAGAAAAATAGAATGCCGGTCTGAAGATAAAAATATGTGGGAAGGAGGGAAATGTGGAACACTGTTTGAGGAAAATATTTCACTTATTAAGGGAGGTATACACTCAATGACAAAAACCCAACTATGAACATTTTGCAACCCTGCCTTTTAAATAAAAAATATAAAAATTGCTAAAAAAAGAAGAAAAATAATAAAATATAATAAATATAAATATAATAAAATATAATAAATATAAAATCATGAAAAATATATACAAGGGGTCATTCAGAATGAATCTTAAATTATTTATTAATAATATTTATTATTTCTACCATAATGGAAATGTTCAAAATATAGTAATCACTCATCTAAGGGCCTTATATGAATATTACTTTTTAAACCTAACATACATCTCTATTTTACAGATATGTAAACTGAGGCACATTGAAGTTAAAATTATTTTTAAATTTACTGCTAGGATGTGGTCAAGTCAATATATAAATCCAGACGTCTGGCTGTAGAGTCACACGCCTTGCCAAGAGACTAGGCCGGTAGGTCTACTATGTGGTAGGTGTTTTATGAGGTGTTTTATATAGATTAGCTAATTCAAACTGCGAGAGAGGTATAATTATCTCTGTTTGACAGAGGAGAAAACAGAGGTTAACTAATTTGCCAAAATTATTAAACTAGTAAATGGCTGAACTTAATTTTACTAATAGGACAAATTTTCTATAACAAGTAGCTTAGTTCAGTTTTAACCTCAATTGCATCTTTATATTTAGGATATATAGCAAGTGGAGTCAACATATAATTTCAAAGGATATTTTTAATTAAAGCATTGTAAATTTATATGAATATTATAAGATTCAAGTTTCTGGTGTTTACAGGGCCCATAGCATTCGTGAATGATGTTTGATAAGCAAAGCATTCTGTTCTAGTCTCTCTCATTATACAAAAGGCAGATGTGGATTGTTTTCCAGTCATGTAGGCCAAACTAAATTTGCATTCTGAAAGGTGTTTGATAATTGACAGTAGCTTTATTTAACTTTTTCCCTCATAGGGGAAAAAGTGTTCCCTTTTTGAAGTTGAAAGCAATATGTCTTTGAAGCATAAACAGCTATTTTTTCTATATAACCCTATAGCTAAAATAATATCATGACTTCATATTTCCCTTTGAAAGTAATAAAGTATAAAGACAATTGAAGAAACATATCTATATCAAATCAATATTCATTTCTAGAACATTCCAGAGCTTGGAGTATAGACAAGAAAGTATGGAAAAAGTTACTGCCAAGCTTTTATACTAAAAATATTTAATTTTCCTATGAGTCCTGAATATTAGCACATGTACAGCATTTTAAATTAAGCATGAACTTCTTGAATATAAGGGGGATTAAAAACTAAAAGATAGGGGCCTGGGAGATAGCATGGAGGTAAGGCGTTTGCCTTTCACGCAAAAGGTTATCGGTTCGAATCCCAGTGCCCCATATGGTCCCCCGTGCCTGCCAGGAGCAATTTCTGAGCATGGAACCAGGAGTAACCCCTGAGCACTGCCGGGTGTGACCCAAAAACCAAAAAAATAAAAAGAAAAGAAAACAATACAAAAAAAAAAACTAAAGGATAGTTTCTTAAAATAGCAATTCACTTTCATTTAATCAAGAAATATATGTACATTTAAGCATAATCCAATATATTATTACTATACTTTCTTCAAGAAACTTACTTTATGATAACAATTTTATAAGTCACTTTTGATTAACTTAGACTTTTCAAAGTACAATTAATTTTGATTTTTCAAATTTTATTCTCAACTCCATTATCAAAGCCTTTAAAAATAGAATGTCTGAGGAAAGAGTCTCTCCATTAATGGTAAATAAACAGTAACATTTTTTGGGTTACTAAATGGAAAAAAGAAAGCAAATTACTATTAAAGGAAAATTCATGTCTCACAAAATAGGGTTGCTCATGGTATATCCGTGTGAATGAGTGGCCTTACCTATTAATTTTTTTCTATGTTAATATTGAGTTCCATATCAGTATGTGTCTAAATTTACTAAACCTGATGAAGTTGATGATGTCACTGTGTGTGAATTCTAGTGAGTGACTTGTCCTTCCTTTCCCCCCTCTTCCCAAATCATACTGTAACATCTCAGTGTACATCTTTTTCTTTAGTTTTGGGGCTAAACTTTCCAAAACACTTAAGCAATAAATGAGAGGCACTAGTTAAGAAATAAGGAGACATGAGAGAAAAAGTCCTCCAGCAATGTTTTAAGTCTCTGAATCCAGTCATGCCCTTTTGCAAAAACCAATGAATACCTTGGTTCAATTTAAATTATTTTTAATTGGAATTTTTTTCACTTAATAAAAAAGTGGACTAAAGAACACAATTAGTTCTGAATGTAACAATGTCATCTGATGACAGGACATGTATTTAGATGTTCTAAATTGTAAGAGAGTCAAGTTACCAGAGAGGGGCCATCACTGCTGGAGTCCACAAGGGCCTTACATGCAAGATTCTGGCAAAATACTTTCAGCCTTTTTTAATATAGGAGCCCAGGGCCTATAACAAACTGCTAGGCCTACGGAAGGAGAAAGAGGAATGAGTGTTGGGATTGGGACTAAGGTAAGGTCAGATTGAGGGCCAGGTAAAAAGAACAGGTATATAAAGTAAAAGACAGTTCAAAAGGATACAGTTGAAGGTCTGTCAAAATCAAGGAAAAGCTATAGCCAAGAGTCAAAACAGTTCAGTCAGACTTCAGCTCCAACTGACTCTTCCAACATCCACACATTCTTCACACTGATTATCCACTCTCTATATTGAGAAATGTTCCTTTCATTCCCATCTTTCTGAGAGCTTTTATCAAGAATGGGTATTGGACCTTATCATGGGTATTGGACCTTATCAAATGCTTTCTCTGCATTTATTAATATGATCTTGTGATTTTTTTGTTTGTTTGTTTTGGGCCACACCCAGCTGTACTCAGAGGTTACTCCTGGCTAACTGCTCAGAAACAGCTACTGGCAGGCACGGAAGACTATATGGGACACCGGGACTTGAACCAACCACCTTAGTCGGCTGTTTGCAAGGCAATCACCGCTGTGCTTGCTCTCCGGCCCCTGATCTTGTAATATTTTTTTTCCTGTTGCTTATGTTGTGTATTCTGTTGATAGATTTATGGATGTTAAACCATTCTTGCATTCCTGGGATGAAACCTACTTGATCCTAGTGAATGATCCTCTTGATGAGGCATTGGATCCTATTTCCAGGATATTATTGAGGATTATCCACTCTCAGCCTCACTGAGAGCTATTATATTCCCCAGTCAATAAATAATAAATAATGTCTTTCTTAAAGAGGTGGATCCTTTTGTGACTTAGACTGTACTTCTGTTGGGGTTATATTTAATGTAGGACAAGATGTCCCTCTTTCCTTTTATATATAGAAAAAAGTTTTAGGGTAGTAAGTCAAATCCAAAGGGCTGTAGCTTGAAGATGTCTTTAGATCTGTACAGAGTAATCAAGAGATGACTGGTTTTCCATATTTATGAGCCTCAACTGATGATGTCATCATATCTATGAGGATGATGACAGTAGATGATGTTATCAGATTTGATAATAAGGAACTAGCAGATTTCAGGATCCTTTTGCAGGTCATGATTTAAGTTACAGGGTATTTTTTTCACTCCATTGTCAAAGGAACAGAAAAGAAAAAATGGAAACTTTGTTTAATTATTGTAGTTTATCAATAAGACTTTATTTTCCTATAATTCAATTCTTAATTCTATAATACATGTGAATGTTAAAACTCTCTGAAAAAGAATATTTGAAGCATAAATTATTTACATAACTACAATAATGAATTAATATTCTAAATCTATAATTATGTTGAAATGTAAAATCTTTGTTAGGAAATTGGGACAACATGATCTTTTTCTTTTGCTACTTCCTACTGACATAGGGGTTGTGTAGTCTAAATTTTTCTTCTTTATTGCTAACTAATATAAATAGCAGCTAACTGGAATCTTATTTGTTCAAAGAAGTAAAATAAAATTAAACAAATATCTAAAATCCTAAATAAGTTTAAAATATTGTAAATTCAGGTAAGCTGCTTAAAGAAAAGACAGTTTATTCATAGTCTTAAAACAATAATAAGTCAAAAGTATTTCTGGGCTTTAATTTTGATGAGTCATTATATGGCGAAGTGGAATCCATAGCATCTTTTTGGGAGTATATTCTGTGGAAATGTAAGTATATCCTCTTTCTTTGATCAAGTTTCCTGCAACCCCATCTTTGTCAATTTTTATCCAAATAGGTGAGTTCATTGCCCTTTCGGTTCATAGGTCTTCCTGAAAATATTTTGCAGTGACTGTATATAGTTCTCCTGTGGTAGACTTAGAAAATCTAGAAAAAAACCCAATGAAATCAATAGAAAGCCAATTGGAGACATTCCCTATTTTTTGTTTTTCATTAATTGTGTTTTAAATGTTTTATGCACATTTTCACCTATCGCTTGTCCCTTTTTAAAAGTCCATATTTTAAGCACTGTTTTTACATTTCTTATTTCTCCCTCAAAATCTGGTCTATAATCTCCATATGAACATTAATTCCCTTTATTGTTAGGCTGCTTCTAACCAAGAGCAGACCTAGTGAGTGTGCTGGAAGTATTGGTTCCTTTATGGCTGAGTGTAGTTTGTGTGCTAGAGTTAGGGTTATATTATTCATTCAAAATATGTCTAGAGTGGAATTGTCAGTGGTGGCAGGCTAGAATGAGTTTATAGTCTTAGTTCTATATGACTTGGTGACTTAGATTTTATAGGGCCTGAAGCAGAGCCCCTTCCCAGTTTCCTGGCATTTGCTAAACAATATTGTTAAGACAATTTCTTTCCCGTTGCATCATGGGCAGTCGCAGTGGTCCTCAAACTACGGCCCATGGGCCACATATTGTATTTGTTCCTGTTTTGTTTCTTCACATCAAAATAAGATGTATGCAGTGTGCATAGGAATTTGTTCATAATTTTTGTTTTTACTATAGTCTGGTCCTCCAATGGTCTGAGGGACCATTGTTTAAACTGGGTCCCTGTTTAAAAAGTTTGAGGACCCCTGCTAGAGGATTGGAGTAGGGAGGGCCTAATAGCCCTTCTTGCAGTAACCAAACTTGCCACAATTAACACATCTACCCCAGATTTAGCATTTTTAGTGCTGTCCTCTATTTATATAGGCATACTGGCAGTTTCTTTCCCAGTGATTGACTAATCTACCACATTTAGGGCAAAATTCAGGTAGTGGCTTTGAAAATATACATTTGGGTTGGTCTCTAAGTTCTATCCATTGGTATCCTGTCTCTTAGCTTATTTCTGGACTGAATAGACTCAAGGGCATTTACTCTTGCTTGGTGGGAAAAGGGAACCAAAGTTCTGGCATGACTTGATGAGTCCCATTATGTCTTCTCTTCCCTTATTGGTCATAAAATAGCTTAACAGTCCTCATTCACATTTTCAAATGTGAGTTGCTTTATTAAATAATCCTGGACCTCTTTTCCCTTAACTTACTTCTGACAGCTTGGTGATGAATCAGGGAAAATGTTTCTCAGACACCCAGAAAGACCTTTGTAAAACTACCTTTAAACTCAGAGTCCACATCTATTTTTTCCCATGCACATTGGGATATATTCCTAGTATAATTTAACATTTTTCAGGGTAAGGTAGCCTATGTTTTAGATTATTCATATTCTCCTTCTAACGACACATTAAGTGTGATTTTGATAATATAGCCCCTGCTTGATTTTTCCCAAATTGTAAAATTTAGCTTTAACCTTGTCACTTAGTCACGTTAGCCAATGGATATATTGGAATGGGCTCAGGCACACTGGCCACTGTCTGAAAGTCCTGTGGGATTCAAAGTACATTATTTAATGTAGGATAAGACTAAGACACATCACTTTAAAAACTAAACTTATTTTTCCTTTATGCCACAACTAACCTGTCTTTCCTTCTTTATTCTCTACCACCAGTCCAAATCTTCCCTTGATGGTCCACATTTGTAAAAACTGCCATAATTTCTCCTAAATATTATTGAATTTATTCCCCACCTTACGCTATCAGTTCTGCTTTATCTTTCCCTAACTGCTATAAAATTTTTATATATTACCCATATTCTAATTTAGCTAATTCTAAATTCCATTTATACCATAAGTAATATTTTAATGTTTATAATTAAAAATTGGATCCTTATTCATATTGCAGAAACTAATCATTGCTTAAAAGAAATATTTTAAATCCTATAGGCCATCAAATTATTTTCTTTATAATATAGTCTCAGTCTGAACATTTCTAAGCTTTTTTCTGTCAATACACCTCAAAGTTTCTAAATTAATGAATAACAATTGACTTCACTTGGGCATGTTCTTTCTCCTTTGCCTGAACTTTTCAACATTTATCTTCAACAGAATCTGATTTCCTCATTGCTAGAGTGAATTAAATTTTCTTCCCTTTAGTAGATTTAGTCTTTTCAAGTTGTTACCCGGAAACACCTAATTCATCACAATTATGAATTTAGCATTTTATTTATATTTAATATTCTTTGATTTGATTTTGAGGCCACATCTAGTGAATATATTGTAGAACTGAGGTCCAGCTCTGGAAATGATCTGAACTATGCAGTGACAAGGAAGAATACAGAAACCTTACAGACAAAGTATGTTCTCCTGCCCATTAGATACTTCCAGCTCATATCCATATAATTTTTTCTTGTTTGTTTTTACTTGGCCACACGTGTTGATGCTAAGGCAGGCTTTATTCCTGTTTCTGTCCTTAGGGATCACTTTTAATAAAGTTTTGGAAATCCACTGAGGTGCTAGAAATTGAACCCAGGTCAGCGACTTGCAAGGCCATATCCTTTTATATCCATTATTCTAAAATTAATCTAGAGTACTTTAGAAATATTTTATTAAAAAGAACAGGAATTTGCATAAATGTATCCTAGAACCAATCAATGAATATTATGTTGTTCAAGAAACCAAGGCAAATCCTAAATTTAGCCCTCCTAATCAAACACCACTTGATTGACTTCCTGTATTCATGGATTCCACATACGTGGTCTCTAAATAGACACTTAAATATGCAAAGTTTTGTGCTAAAATTATAGACATACTCTACTTGGTTTATGATCTGCTTACTTCATTATAGGTTTTATTTTCCTCAGAACACAATTTGTAACTCTGTCTCTGCGTTTCTGAATTAGGAATTTTTCAGTTTTCTCAACTTGGTTATTTCCTCTAGGTCTCTGGCAGGATTTCCACTTAGTATTCTCTCTGGGTGACTTTGTAGAGCATATTTGTTTAATATAGGCAAACTATTAGAAATACCTTTGAGACTTATAATTCCTCTTTCCACCGAGGTCATGTCTTGGGGACATGAATACTTTCTAAGATCAATACAGACTTGATTTATGACTAGTTAGCATAAAATATGGGTGTTGCTCAGTCATGACACCATTTTGACCCCCAAATAATTTGAAATGCAATCATGTTTTCGTTGTTTGCACATACTTTGTACTGACTCTTTATCTTGCTGTGTTAGCTTTAAAAACAGATTGGTATACTTACCTGGCAGGGGAGATACCATGATCACGAAGGTGGTTTCCCCAGGGCGAGGCTTATCCATTGCACTTAGGATCTGCTGATCCCTGCGATTTCCCCAAATGTGGGAAACTCGACTACATAATTTGTGGTAGTGGGGGACTGCGTTTGCGCTCTCCCCTGAAAAAAATAAAGAAAAAAAAAACAGATTGGTAGGACAGTGTGTGGAGTGGGGCTGAGATTCCTGTTTATTTCTTTAAATGACTTGTCTGCATCCTTGACATTTTCTTAAGTTTTGAACCATAGAGTCATTGAAGATCATTAAAATTAATTAATATGTGACTCATTTTTTATAATCATTTTAATCATCTCAGAAATCTAGATGGGTTCATTTCCAAGTCAAAAGAATGGGGGAAGGTGTTTAGACATTTACTTCTGGATCTCATGATGCCAAACGCTGGGTTGTTAGCATCCTAGGTATATTACAAAACCTTTAATGCCCTGGCAAGACATACTGAATACATTTTGTGCATTCTGGTAAATACATCAAGGTAATAATTACTTCCACATTTTCCTTTTTAAATATACATTTTTTATTCAGGGCCACAGTTTGCAGTCACATCCACCCAATGCATTTCAGATTTCTGTGTAGTTTATAGAAAAAGCATTGTTGAGGTGAGCCAAATTTATATATGAGTTCTTTGTGTAAGTATTTTAGAGCTACAAAATCTATGTCCCCATGCTTTATATGGTTTGTTTCCTCATAATGGCCTTCTGCCATCAATTGGAATGTCTTTCTTACAGTGCCCTAGATCCCAATATGAAAAAAGTTTACTTATTTTTTATTATTTTAAAAGAAAGACTTCATATATAACATATATATTCCTAAGACAGAAGGACTGGTTTACATTTCAATACCTTCAATCTGGATATAGTAAAAAGGTGATATGTTGGGGTGGGGGAAAGGGGTGGTGAATTATAATGTCGATGGAAAGAAAGGACTCATTTACTAGCTTTTGGAAACAAGGGAGATCATACATGACTTTTAAAATGTATTTTTACTATGTTGTTAAATGAAAAAATATACAAAATAGTATTTTTCTTAGAACTAAAAGTAAAACTAAAGTATTATTTATAAATAGAATGTTTTAAACTATTTCCCCTGAAGCAATAAAATCATTTAGTTTCATTATACTTTGAAGTCTCTTTTACAATTTTAATTCTGATAACTACAATATTTCTAATCAGCATCATTGTCATTGAACTAACTTGTTCAGGTATATTTTTATTATAATAATATTTGGAAACAGGCTTAACTTTTATTGTTAAGGTCTCCCTGTAGAAATACTTATCTTAGTTTCAATGATTGAGTCCCTAATAAGTACAATTAATTTAAGAATATTTGGAAATAGGCTTAACTTATTTTTGTCAAAGGTATCCCTGTAGAAAATTTTCTTAATTTTAATTATTAGTTCTTAAAATAATATTTAATTCAAGAACATTTACTAATTTACTTGGGATTTGAGTTCTCACTATGCAGTAAAATAGTTTAAGTTTATGAATGCACTGGAAATTCAGTCGATTTTACTGTGTTCCTTGCTGTCATCCATGTTTTATATTAAAATACTTATTTAAAATATCACAAAATTTTAGGGGGACTTAGAAACACAAAATTAAGTGCAACTGAATAAATTACGTGTCTGCTCAGAGAAAAATCAGAACAGTAATTGAGAATTCAATTGAAATGTTATGTTTTATTAAAAAGAGTATTGCAACAGCCAGATCTAGTGATTTTTTTTTTGAACACTTAACTTTTTGGCATCCTGACAAAAGGTAGAACTTATATGTGGAATAGGTTGATGGGATAAAAATCACATAGCTTTGATTTTACTACCTCTGATTGTAAAGAATTGTCCGTTCAAGTTTTACCAGTTTTACCTGGTTTACACTGCAAGAAGTCGTGTGTTCAGCACTCTTCATGGAGATTTTATGAAGGAAGTTATTCAGGACCATTGAAAATATCATCTTTATGAAGCCATTAGTCTGTAGGAGTAAGTTTTAAACCAAATTGACTTTTGAATAACATCATGGTTTAAAATCCAGTGGAGACTTAAACTATCTTCTCCCCAAATGAGAAGTCTAAAACTCAGTCACATTTTATATTAATCTTTCTACATGTTTATTCAAAGTTTTGGGATGAGTAAATAGAGTCTCAATAAATATATTTAATAATATTTCTTTATTCACAAATACTTGTTTTGATTGCAATTCAGTGTGGAGATCTGATTTCTTGCTAGTCAGGGAGCATCTGTTTCTGCATCTGGATAGCAGGAACAATGTCCCTTGTTCCTTCATAGAACTGATGCAATGGGCCAATTCTAAAGAACTCAAACGTTTCCACAGTATAACAGGCCAGTGCCACATAGCAGTCAACACATGTCGTAAGTGTGAAATACTTAAGCCTAATATTTAACTGATACCAACTTTGTTTACTTCCCAGAATAGCTAGAGGTTCTTTATCTACAAAGTACTCAAACATATCTTTCTCTGTTATTCTTTCTGCTTGATCCTTCAACAATAGTAATTTTATGCTTTACTTTAAAAATGAGGAGAAAGAGGATAAGGAGTTACTAAATGCTGAGTATGTATTTTGTGGTTCATAAAAGTCAACCTCTCGGCATGCTATTTCTAAATAATTTAGTCCCCTAGCTCTTACTTGGGAGAGAGTATAATTGAGTGCTTGAATGCTTGAAACTGAAATCATACTGATTCAAATCTAAGGTTTATAATTAGATAGATATCATAAACACCTAAAAATTATTTTTCCTTAACTCCTTTCTTTCTAGAAAGAAGAGACCATATCCGCCAAATAAGTTGTTATGATCACAGTGAATATTTAATAGAAATATGAAAATTTTGGATTATCTGAACTCTCAAAATTTTTAAAAGGAGACAAATCCAAAGTCAACGATAACAGAATCGCTACCAAATCTACAACAATCTAGACACAGAGGGGACCACTTATACTAGCAGCGCTGGGATAACAGAGGGGGACATGGGATGCATGCTGGGAACAAGAGTGGAGGGAGAACACATTGGTGGTGGGAATGCCCTTGATTCAATGTCACTATGTAACTAAAATATTACTGTGAAATATTTGTAATCCACTTTGGTCAAAATAAAATTTGTTATAAAAACAAAAGCAAAACAAAAAATATTTGGGGCCAGAGCAGTGGAGCAAGCTGTAAGGCGTCTGCCTTTCTCAAGCTAGCTTAGGACAGACCGAGGTTTGATCCCCTGTCGTCCCATATGGTCCCCCCCAAGCCAGGAGCGATTTCTGAGCACATAGCCAGGTGTAACCCCTGAGCAGCACCAGGTGTGGCCCAAAAAACAAGAACAAAAAAAAAATCAAAAACAAAAAAAAGAAAAATAAAAGAATAGCAAATATGTAAAGACATAAATGTATAAATTAACTGACTAAAGTTATCCTTTTATAATGTGTGCATATCAAACCACCATCCTGTATACTTCAGCATACAATTTTGACAATTCTACTTCAATAAAATATGAGGGGAGGGATGTTTGATATCAAAAAATAAAGAGTACAAGAAGTCTTGCCTATATTTTCTCTAAAGCAGGGGTCTCAAACTCGTGGCCTGCTGGCTGTTTGGGACCCTCCATACAACATTTTGTGGCCCGCGGCCAGCCTTCAAATATCGCAGTATTTGCGATTATTCGCATACCAAATAATGGCAATAAAAATCGCATTAGTAAGAAAAAAATCGCATTAAACATTCCCTTAATCGCATTAAACATACCCTGAGCAGTTCCTTTCGGGTTTGCAAATGTATAATGCGATTTTTTGCGATTTTAGGTAAGCGAAATCCCTTATCCGGCCCTGCCTCACCCCGACTTTACCTCCTGCGGCACACAGGTAAATTGAGTTTGAGACCCCTGCTCTAAAGAAAGAAGTACAGTTTATAGAACATTTTGCTCCTGGTTCCAGAAACATTACAAAAGAAAGAAAATAGGACAGACGTTTATTGAATTTTTTTCCTTTTAGAAAAATACATATCATTTACAAGAATGATGCCAATGTAATCTAAAGATGGTTTTTAATATAAATAATTAGCCGCACTATATTTGTGAACAGTTCACATACTGTAGCACACTGGTAGTTGTAATGAATACTACTAGGAATCATACTGTCATATTTGATTCAGAACAACTGGTTTCAAGCTCTGATTTTTATCTGAATTTTATTATCTTTAGCTATAAAAGATTTATCTTATCTTCCTATTAAGAGCAATTCCTACCAAATAACTTTGGTTTTCAGAAAAATTCATCTTTATCTTTATACATATGAAGCCATGAAATGCCAAGGCAATGTCATTCACATTCACAACTTACTCAGGATCATTCACATTGCCACCTAACTCACATTTTGAACAATAGTGGATGTTTGCTAGAAGATGGGAAACGAGGTTAACTGCAAAGTGTACAGAAGGCAAGTGTTTACTTTTTATCTATTGTATATAATGTGACATTATACTAATATATGTGAATATATATTTGATACACTAGGTATACTTAAGTTTATTATCCCTCAAAGCTAAAGACAAAATTTTGTGATTTTAAAAACATAATGAAGCTTACCACAAAGAGTGGTGAGTGCAATTAGAGAAAAAACTACATTAAAAACTATCATGACAATGTTAATGAGAGAGAGTAGTAGAATGTCTGTCTTGAATATAGCCAGTGGTGGGGGAGGAAGGGGATGAGGACATTGGTGGTGAGAATATTGCACTGATGAAGGGGATGTTGTTTTTTATAACTAAAACCCAACTATAAGCATGTTTGTAATCATGGTGCTTAAATATATTCTTTTTTTAAAAATAATTTGAAAATTAAAAAATAATGGAGCCCGGGAGATAGCATGGAGGTAAGATCTGCCTTTCATGCAAAAGGTCATTGGTTCGAATCCCGGTGCCCCATATGGTCTCCCGTGCCTGCCAGGAGCAATTTCTGAGCATGGAGCCAGGAGTAGCCCCTGAGCACAGCCGGGTGTGACCCAAAAACCACACACACAAAAAAAAATTATGACAAAGCCTGGATGATAATTTAAAAAGATAATAAAATCTATTAACTTCCTAATGTATTTATAAAAACAAGCTAATTTGGAAAGCATAAAAATGGTACATAGGGGTTATTCCTGGCTCTGTGCTCAGAAATCACTCCTGGCAGGCTCAGGGAACCATATGGGATGACAGTAATCAAACCCAGGTCTATTCTGGGTCAGTCACATACAAAGCAAATGCCCTAATGCTGCACTATCACTCTGATCCTCAAGTATTCCTGAATAAAATATAATTACCAGAAATATTTTAATTCAGAAAATTAGCACAATATGGAAGACCTGGGACCAATGTTAAAACTTCTCCAAACATTAATAAAATCATATTTTCTGGGAGTAAACAAATCATTTTGAAGTGACATTATTTTATAAGCAATATAAAATACTTCTTTTTACAAAGATTTTATGTAACTTACTAAAATTACAATATTGCTCTATTGGCAAATTGACTCTATAATCAACACAACCATTAAGCTATGTAATAAAACACATATACACAATTAAACTGGGATTAGTTTCACTGTCATGCTAAAGTAATTCTTAAATACTTATATTTAATATCTTATGTTGATTTTATTTTTATGGGATTGTCAAACCAAGTAGTGCTTCAGGAGAAAAGACACTGACTCTATCCTTCATAGGAACTATCTTTAGTTAGGTTAATTGATTAATTAGGTTCATTGTCCTAAACTTTCATATAATATCTAAAAATTAGACTAGCTTATAGTTTTACAAATTACTGACTCTTGGTAAACTTACTAAGTATTAGCTAAAGTTATAATTCTATTTCCTTGAGGATTGCTACTTATCTTGAATAATCTGTGAAGCTTCTATTTAGCATGATAACTCGCTAATTAAGAAAAACTTTAAGAATGAATTTCTGCATTTTCTTTTTTACGTCTTATTTTATTTTATTTTTTTATAATTTCTTTATCTAAACACCATGATTATAAACATAATTGTAGTTGGGTTTCAGTCATAACAAGAAAAACCATCTTCACCGTGCAACCTTCCCATCACCAATGACCCATTTGTTCATTTTAACTTATGTATCCCAACCATAAAATTTTAACTATGTAGGAGTTCATATCAGAGCATTATTATTCACACATGATATATGAATAAATGACTTTTATATAATATTTGCTTAATATAATAATAGGAAAATTGAATTTCTTTTTCAGTACATTATGCTGCTTTTATTATAAACTAAATGGAAAAATGGACATTTTCTGGTACCTACTAATATACTGAAACCAATTAATAGAACATAGTAGATCTCAGGGAGTTTTATGAATTACAACATGAAGTTTCTGAGCAGAGGATAATCAGTGTTACTTTTCTACTTCTAATTTCTTTGAAACATACTATAATATTACATAGAGCAAGAACAAACATTATAGAAATATAATGTAAAATAGATTGAGATGGTGAAACTTATGGCTCTAGACATAATTAAGCAATTATCAATATAAAATATGTATAAGTGTAAACACACACCTTTACTCAGTCTCAGACAGCTACACACCCAAACATATTCTTGCCTCAATCTCTTCAGAACACATGCTGTGTCACATTCAATTCTGGATTGAGTTTTTAGTTGATTAAACATAAGAAACTGAAACTATCCAAATAAACTCTGTTGGCAGTTACTGAAAGTCTTTTGAAGTAAGCCAGAATGCCTGGACATTCAATGTTTCCATACTGAATCAGTCCCTGTCACAGTGATATTATGTTTATTTATTATGTTGGAACATAGTTTTCATCTTTCATTGTACCAACTCTGCAAAGTTAAAAATAAAGGTAATAAATTCATGTTCAGTGGATTTGAAGACTTCTTTCTTGATGGATATTATTCTCTCATTCCTTTTGCAGTCTACAATAAGTTCCAACTGTGCCATTTTAGTGATAATTTCAAAAACAGAAAAATATTTTGTAGCATTATGAATGAACACAGCTTTCAAATTTGATGCACCCTATTGTTTTTGTTTCCTGAGATGTTTTCAGAGTGTTCTCATAATCTGGGAGAGGAACCGGCTGAAAGGTACCATGTAGTAAATTGTAAAGGCAACTTTGAAGATTATCTCTGATTGGTAATATTCTTTTTAACTTAAGACACCATGAATTATTATAATGCACATGATAGGTCTTATATATAGATCAGTTCCAACAGTAGATTATAGAGATCATACTCAACAGCAGAAAGGCAAATACCTTGCCTCCATGCTATCTCCCGGGCCCCATCAATGCCTTTATCTTGCTACACTTAAAATAACCTCTCCGCTCTTCTGTCCACAGGCATTTGTGGAAACAAAGAATTTTCATTTTCTTGTAACACTGACTCGATGTCTCCTCCCTTCTAATCCCTTGCTACTTTAATAAACTCAATTTTATTTTGTTTCTTTGGTTTTTTTTTTTTTTAGCCACACCTAGTATTGCTCAGGTTACTCCATGATCTGCATTAGGAATCATTTTAAAGAGCTCAGGGGACCATATGGGTTGCCTGGGATAAAATTCAATTCATTTAATATATGTTTATATCCCACTTATGAAAGAAATCATTCTGTATATGTCTCTCTAAATTCACTTTTATAAAAACATGCATTTATTGCTTACATGTACATATTGATGAACAGATTTCGGAACTTGGGTACTATATGTTACAAATTAAATATATCCAAAGTTTAACTTGTAATTATCCATAGTTCATTTAAAACCATCTTTGTCTCTTTAAATTCACTTATTTAGATGACATCAAATTAAATATTTACATTATAAATTGAAGACTTACCTTTATGTCTTTCCTATTCATCGCATTTAGTTGTCAATCATTTTGTCCTCTCTAAGCCAAAATATCCTATTTTTCTTCTTTTCTTTTCTCTTTCTACTCACTATGACTGATACTTCAAAATAAGTTTTGTTCTGCTAAAATTTATGCTTTCAGCCTCTGCTTCTTAAGGAGATATTTTCTTGTCAATAATAATATTTTAAGATACCCACCTTTAAGAATTTTCTGAATAAACTGAAGACCAAGTGCTATTTAATTTTTCACTTATAATTGTCATCTCCTTTAGAATTTATTTTCACAGATTCATGTACTTTGGTTCTCATAACCAAAGAGATATACATAAAGACATACTATTTATCTATGAAAAAGGATCAAATATGGAATTTTGTGAAAAATTGCATGGAGCAAAAAGGGTAGTGTGAAGCAGCACAGTGGAAAGGCAAAGGTCATGTTATTTCACTTACCTATGGCATATAAACAAAAATACAGTGTATAATGACAATACCTTGGATTAAAAATATAGAAGTTACCAAGTGGTCAGAATACAGATTAAAGAAACTCTAAAAGTGAGAGCAAAGCAATGGTGGAGGGTCTCAGATGTTCTATTTGTGGTAGAGTAGTGATAGTTTTGTACATAACAAGCATGAATATAAACACTATTGTAACTATGTGAACTCAACCTCCTCTCATTGTCTCTGAGGATTGTTGCAGAAATGACTTTTATTTTTCTAAAAACCCACAGATGAGTGAGACTATTCTGCATCTCTCTCTCCCTCTGTCATTATTTAAAATAAATTGTTTAAATGAATGATTACCAGCTTGTTCATGAACATAGAAAGAGCTAAACTATGTCTTTGGGTATAACCTTTATGTATTTGGCACTTCTATTTAGACTGTGGCAATCTTTTTTTAAGCTTCTTTGACTTTTACTACATATTTTAACATTTGACTAATAGAAAATTATTTGCTTATTTTCTTAGTCACACTATGCCAAGTTATTCATTTCTTCTCTGGCCTATTTTCTGTGACCTCGGGCATTTTATGCCTCTAAATTTATCATGCAGCAATTTGAAAAAATATCTACCCAAATCCTAGCATTTGTTCTTTTACAGTACTATGATATATGTTTGCTTTAAATATTTAATACTTTAATGTATGTGGAGTATATAACATTTCTGTAAAAATCAGTAACTTTCCTAGTATACAATAGGATGACACAGAAGTAACTCCCGGGTATATAAATTTTTGATCTGCATGTGATATTATTTGCTGGATCTTCATATAGCTGTCCCTCTGAGAATGCATACCTCTTTATAACCAAATCTATTCTTCTTAAAAATCAAAACAAAGCAAAATAGATTGGAGGCCAGTGTTGGAGATTCATCTGTAGATTGCACATCAACAGTCTTTTAGGCTCTGGGTCTAATACTTAGCACTGAAATAAGGGACTTCTGATAGGCCCTTTCACAATGTCCTTATTCTAATTTAAGTCTATAATTATGTTATCTCAAAATTTAGACACATTTTATGGTACTAGTGGTTGTAACTTCCGTATAGAAATTTGAAATTGCAAAACACAATTAGCCCATATCACAGCGGGAATAGTGCCATTATTCAGATAATAGTACATATTCTTGATCATTGAACTTTGATTTTATTTATTCGATTATTGGGTTTTGTCCTATGAGCAGTATCTGATGCAAAAGAAGTCAGTATGTCCCAATTTATCATTGTTCTCAGAAACCCATGAGTAGAATCTATATTTCCTCTTACAGGAGGGAATAGTAATACATACAAACTAAATTTATACCTGAAACACTAGATTCCTGTCAAGAAAGGCTCTGAATATATAAAAATCCCCCATCAAGTGGCATGTTGCCAAAACACTCATACTTCATATCATGTAAATATTAAGATATTTTGTGTGCAATTTTTACAGTATGGCATCTCATTACTTTCAAATCTATTATAATAAAGAACATATATAACAGTCATTTTTGAAGAGAGCATGGAAACTGGAGCATGATAACATCTTATCCAAAATGTCCTACAAAAGATGAGTGAATCAAGAAGATATGGCACATTTATATGCTTATATATGTATATATATACATATATATAATGGATTACTACATATCTAACCATAAATTCAATCATGCAATTTGCAGCAAAATGGACGGAACTGGAAGATGTTATAGTAAATGAGCAAAGACTAAGAAGGATAAATATAGAATATTACTTATATCTGGTTTTTAGAATACCTTCATGAAGAAATGCTATGGTCTAAATAGAAGTTCTCTCAAATAACTTTTGCCCCAGTGTATAGCAAGAAGAAGGAAAGAAAATGAGTCAAAGAGGAGAAAGATTAATATGAAAGGATGAGGCCCAGAGGACAATTGGTCTCAGGTTCACTGATAGTGTTAAACAAAGGACATAACTAAATATCCAAATATAGCAACAATGGAATAAAGAGAAACAAACTTTAACATTCTAAACTTAAAATGACCCTGTTATACTGTCATTGTGAGTAAAGTTGTAGTATGAGATGCACTTGGTGAATATTGGTGATTAGAGGTAGACACTGGTGTTGGGATAACCCTAATTCATTGACTAAAACCCTACTATGAAAGACTTCATAAATAATATTTTTTCAATAAATTATTTCAAAAAATAATAAAAAATTAAACCAATTAAATAAAATAAAAACAATAAAAGAAATATCAAACAACTAATTAGGAGAATATAAAATATAAAATATCAGAGACATTATTGATCAAACAGTTATATTTGTGTATTATATTTAGAGTTAAAGTTGCTTTCTCCATAAAAAAAATCAAAAACTATGACACACAACTGTATTCATGAATATATTAAGATTTTTTTTACACTGGTGACTATATAACACATTACAGAATGTTGTGTTTACTATTGAAAGAAATTTTATATAGGAGTCAGAGCGGAGGTGCAAGCAGTAAGGCATCTTCCTTGTGAGTGCTAGCCTAGGATAGACCATGGTTCGATCCCCCAGTGTCCCATATGGTCCCCTAAGCCTGGAGCAATTCCTGAATGCATAGCCAAGAGTAACCTGCTAGCATCACCAGGTGTGACCCAAAAACTAAAAAACAAGAAAGAAATTTTGTATATTATATTCATAATACAAACAACTAAAGGTTTGCATTTTTAGATGTTTCTACTACTGAGAAACCTATATTCTCTCTTGAGTATTTGTTGTCTCTATTCTCTTATCACATTAGAAAAGCCCATGTTCTGTATTGAATACTTATTATTCTTTTTCTCTACTATCAAGTGTTTCTTAATAGATTTTATTCAATAAAAACTGTTTTGCTGAACTAAGTAATTAGGAGGTCTAGTTTTCATAGCTATAAAAATAAATCTACAAGCTATTTTATAAGTACCAAATATGATCCATGTATAAGTGAAAATAGAGGTCATCAAAATATTGATGAATTCTATCCCCACTTTTGAGAGTAGTTTGAAACAAAATTCAAATATATACATAGATAATCTCTCTCTTTTTTTTTGGGGGGGGGTTACACCTGGAAGTGCTCAGGGTTTACTCCTGGCTCTATGCTCAGAAATCAATCCTGACAGGCTCGGGGTGGGGTGGGGTGGGGGGGAACGGGACCATATGAGATGCCGAGATTCGAACTACGGTCCTTCTGCATGTGGTCCTTCTGCATGCAAGGCATATGTCTTACCTCCATTCTATCTCACTGGCCCCATACATAGATAATCTTAATTGCTTTTGAAACAGAACTAAATATTGAGTGAGATATTAAAATTAAAAACAAAAAAGTAGAATTTTTGGATTGCATAAATTGTTGAGAATCGCATTGCATTATTAAATTGAAGATCAGAGCTTTACAAAGCCTTATTGTGTATTTCTCTCAGAAGACTTTGGAACACATGAGGAAGCAGAATTAAATGATGGGGTAAATTGAGTCAAAATGTGGTTACCCATAAAATTAGTGGGATGTTTGAATGAGGGATGGCCCTGCAAAAAGTACCAAATCAGACAATATGTCAAAGATTTGCATCTTCACATTATACAGTTGCTGGCACTACTCTGCCCTCATGAAGGATACTATAAATAATCATCAAAACACTCTCTGATTCAGTTGAGGAAAAATTATATTAAGGGATGCCCCAGTGAATACTTAGAAGCCACGTATTTTTCCCAAATGCTGGGGGTGGTATATCTTTAAAGAGGATATTTGAGTATAGCACCACATAATTGTTTTTCCTCTGAAAGTCCCTAGGTTTTCCCTCACTTTCTTGATTACTTTCATGGTAGTTTGCTTGTAAAGCAACGGAAATATTTGTGCTTGAAATATCTTGACTATTTTGCTTATTGCAAAAAATAGTAGTGCGCATACATCCTTTTAGATCAAAGTTTTTCTGTCCTGGTAATAGACACCTAAAAGATGGAATGTTGGGTTTTTATGTCAGTTCAATTTTGAGTTTTGTGAAAGCCCTCTATACTGTTTTCCATAGACATTTGACCAGGCAGCATTCCCACCAGCAGTGGAGGATAGTTCTTTCTCACCATATCCTTGCCAACAGATATTGTTGTCACTATTTTTTGACACATGCCATCCTCATGTTTGTAAGATGATATCTCATGTTGTAATGATTGAATTTCCCAAATGATAAGTGATGATGAGCATTTTTCACGAGGCCGTTGTCCATTTTTTGGTCTTCTTCAAAGAAGTGTCTATTTTAGTTCCCATTTTTGATGGGGTCTTTAGGTTTTGTGGAGTCAATATTTGCGAGTGATTCATAAGTCCTAAATATCAAAATATACCCTATTACCTAAACTACTATATAAATACAATGTAATCCCTATTCAAATTTAGACAACATTCTTCAAGGACTTAGAACAATCAACGATAAAGTTGGTGTGGAACCATAAAAGACCTAGGATAGTCAAATTCAAATTTAAAAATAAGAAACTGGGATGCTTCTCATTACCTAATTTGTAGCTCTACTACAAAGCTATAGTGATCAAAACAGTGTGGCATTGGAAGAAAGACACACTTTCAGACCAATAGGTCAGAATAGAAAACCCAGTGACAAACCCCTACGCATATGGTCAAATAATCTTTGACCAAAGAGCCAAGAACTTGTAATGGAATGAAGACAGTCTCTTAAACAAAAGGTATTGGAATAATTGAATGAACATGTGTAAGAAATTAAATATTTATCCGTATCTCAAATCTTACACAAAAATCAACTTGAAGTAGGTTAAAGACCTTCAGAATGACTATCCAACCCAAACCCCAGATCACAACCATAGAACCTACACAGTTCCCTGCAATAGCACCAGGAATCAAAGACCTACTGGGGAATCTCCAATCCCATTCTGGCACCATCTTGCACCAGGTGGATACTACACCTTGACTATGAAGAAACAGCAACAACTTGATCTAAGATCAGGTTTCCCTACCTCAAAAGACACTGCATCCTTTGATCTGTGCAAAACCAAAATCACTAATCTCAGAAAACTGACTTTGAGAACCACAACTGAGAAAAACTTTTCCTGGGACCAATAAGAAAAACCCTAGCCTAGCTGTCAGCCTAGAATTTATACAAAAATCAAGATCTCTAATTATAGAGGTCTGACTTTGACAACTGTGATTGAACAGAACTTCTAGAAGCATAAGGATAGACTCTTTCCTAGGTTTCATTCTAGGATCTGTGCAAAAACCAAGATCACTAATTACAGATGATTGTCTACAACAACTGTGCTGGGACAGAACTTATAGAACCCCTAAAGAAACTCTTTTCTATCAGGCCAAGAAAGACTCAAAGAAAACTGTAACCCAGAAGTGCCCAGCAGAAAGGTACAATTCTTTGTGAAGGCAGAGGAGTTGCCTGGCCCCTGCTGTGTGCTAAGCAACAGGGAGAGAGACTGAAAAGATCTGTCGCCTTCGCTTATTCCTCTTTTCTTCTGACTCCTGGAACTCCTAAGAAGGCCAAGAAAGAGACAGCGAAAACTGTCTACTACAGGTTCCAGAAGAGCTTGGCTGCTCTACTTCATGACCAAACACACATTCTAACTAATGAACCCCACCATAACAAGCAAAAATAAAATCACACTACAATGGGGAAACCTCATAGGCAAACACCATGCACAGACAATAAAGATGATAACTCTTATGACTCAAAAATTACCAACCATCTGATTAATCTCTTAGATAAGGAGTTTAGAACAGAAATATGGTGGATCCTCATAGAAATCAAAGAAAGCATAGATGAGGCTGAACAGAACACAAAGACAGAAATCAGAAAACTCCAAGTTGAAATAACAAGTCTGAAAAACATGGTAGCTGAACTGAAAAATTCAATGAAAAGCCTCTCTATCAGGGTAACAACAATCCAGGACAGAATCAGTGACTGAAAGATGAAATGCAGAACAACTCCATACAGCAGAAGAGATTGGAAAAGAACCTTAAGACAAATGATCAGATAATTGAAAAAGTACTCAAAGAATGTGAGCATATGAAAATAGAAGTCTTTGATAAACTCAACAGAAACAGCATAAAATCATTGGAGTCCCAGAGGTCCAGGAGAAGATCCCCAGGAAGAACCAACAGTCAGACATCATTACAGAGAAACTTCCAAAGCTAAAGACTGTATGCAATCAAATCCTTCATGGCTGAAGAGTACCAGCTAGAAGAGACCCAAAGAAAAGCACTCCAAGACACATCCTAGTCACAATGATGAATCCTAGAGATAGAATACTGAAAGCAGCATGATCAAAAAGAGAAATTACATACAAAGGAGCATCCTTAAGATTTACAACAGAAATGTCACAAGAAACTCTCCAGGCCAGAAGATAGTGGTGGGATATTGTGACAAGCCTGAATGAAATGGATGCTTCACCTAGAATACTGCACCCAGCCCAACTCTTGTTCAAGTTTGAAGGAAGGAAACATAGTTTCACAAATAAGCAACAGCTCAGAAACTCTACAGATGCAAAAGCAGCCTTAAAGAAAAAACTGAAAGGAGTACTTTAAGACAAGACAGACCAACAGACACACCAAACTTATACATGAAGATGACATTAAAATCCATGACAGTCACCTCCCTCAATATCAATGGACTAAATGCACCTGCTAAGAGACAGAGTGGCAAAATGGATCAAAAAGATGAACTCAATTTTCTGCTGCCTACAAGATGATTACTAGAAATGAGAGTACTTCATTGAGATTTTACTTTTTTAGTGAAGGTACGACAATATATCTAATGAAGCATAGTAGTTATAAATTGCATAAGAAATTTGGAACTTACATATATTATATATGATAAATTATATATAAATCAAATATTAATGTATATCTAAAATAAATAACTATGAATTATAATATAAAATATGAATTAATTATAAATGCATAGATTACATTTGAAGACATTTACCTTAAAAGCAAATTATCAACACTAGTTAACATTAAGTATATGAAATGAAAATAAATTAAAAAACTTATCTCGGGGCCCGGGAGATAGCATGGAGTTAAGGCGTTTACCTTTCATGCATAAGGTCATCGGTTGGAATCCCGGTGCCCCATATGGTCCCCCGTGCCTGCCAGGAGCAATTTCTGAGCATGGAGCCAGGAGTAACCCCTGAGCACTGCCGGGTGTGACCCCCCCCCAAAAAAAAAACTTATCTCATTTTAAGTTCAAATTTTAAGTTTCTGAAAAAAATATTTTAAGTTTCTGTAAATAAAATTTCTGAAATCATGATAGAAAAAATATCCTGAAACATGTAAAGTGAAACAAGAAAAGTTCCATTTCATATGTAAAGGTTTGAAAAATAAATATTTTATGAAATACTAAAAGAAATATTAAAACTATACCCATAAATTATTGAGCATCTTACTTGGGAAAATAAAGTCTAGGAAAATAAACCTTAAGTAAAAATGGCTTCCTACCTTTCTTATTTAAACCTTCTGGCCAAGCTTGAAAACTCAACAACTTGAATTTTCAAAGGCTGCAATCAATATACCAAAGCTTAAGAAAGGGGGCAATGAACAAGCTGCTCCACAGACTTTGACGGTTATTAGAATTTGGTAAAATCAGAGCCAGCCACACCATATGGCTGCTGAAAAATTCACTCATCAGGAAGCGCCATAAAATTACAGTATATTTTTAGAAGTTTAAAACTCCTACTTATTAAGGATAAAAAAGGGAGAAAAAAAGAAGTAATCACTCACAGAGAATTTCTATCAGGAATATAAAACAAGATTAAATGTCTTTTAAAATACCCTTACAATATTTGTGCATAGGAGAAACTATGTGGAGGAGGGCACAAAGACAGAGAGAGGTGCCAAAGCCCAGATTGTTTATAAATTTCTGGCCCAATACTCATTCATTTCTGACATATGCCTACCTAATCCACATTCCATTTTATATGTCCTGACCCAACTGCTGCCTATCATTTCCTTCTATGTCACAAACTTTCAAACTGAAGCAAGCATTAATTTATTTAAAAAAAACCCATGACAATTAGACATAATAGAAACATATTCTAAATTAAAGCTAAGTGAAAAATTGGACCCTAACGCTGCAGAACCTCAAGTCCCAAGCAGTGTTATGTAATCCAAAAAACCTGTGAGATTTCCTTTGTTTTCATAATACTTTTCCATTTGTCAATACATATTGATAAATTTGGAATAATTTATGTGATATTAAACATATTATTGGTCCCTTCCATGCTTGGGAGAGTATTTTGACCAAATATATATTATTTGTGCTCACTATCTGGGTTCTAAGAAATGCTATTAAGCTACTGTTATCTCTGAGGTCCTGCTTTCAGTTCTCCCCTAATCAAAACAGACATAGGGATATGTTTGAACTGACCCAAACAAATATATTTGTGGGGGTCTTTTTTAGCCTCACTGAATTGTATTACTTGGGAAAAATGTTTTCTCTACTTAACTAGATGAAAAGTTAAACATGCTCATTGATTTTTAACTGATGATTTATGTGTTTGGTCAGTGTAAGTCACAAAAACTTCCTTACATCTTTTTTGGTATATTCCTAATATTATTATTTGTTTAAAGAATAGATAACAATATTGTTAAGATGATTATCTGAAACATAGCAACATGAATCTCTTCACTAATCTAAGTGAGCTTAACATAGGAACTGAAAAATGAACAAAAATGAGAGTAAACTATCTTAGTTATACATAGTTTAATTTGACTCTTCGTTAAAGCTAATTTTCTTCTGAGTCTCTTTAAACACTTCTCAGAGATCTCACTTGTGAAAATCTTTGTTCTGTCATCCATGACCATCGAACAGACATTTGATATTCAGTTCTCAGCATCAAGTGATATACTGTTCCCCTAGATCTTCTTGGTTCAAAACATCCTTTCTCCCCTCCATATATTAGGTAACTTTATGCTATCTTCCTTTTCCAAATGGCCCATACCTGTCTTTAGAACAAAATCTTCCATCTTTTGTCTCAAAAATCCAAGAGTAGTGGTTCTTAGTATTACACAGTAACACTCTATTGTTCATTCCCAAGCAGGCTGGCTCCTATTTAATCCCACACTTAAGAAACATAACATTGTTCTCTCAGTTCTATTGTGAGAGTCCAGATTTTACTGAGTGGTGCAAGATTTATACACTCCTCTATAAATTGTATAGAGTAGTGCCAATCCATGCATATTGGGGGGGGCGTACTTTGGATGTTTGGAGAATTTAGAGTAGTGTTTCTTTTTTTTCCTTTTTTTTTAGTTTTTGTGTCACACCTGGCAGCACTCAGGAGTTACTCCTGGCTCTACGCTGAGAAATCGCTCCTGGCAGGCTCGGGGGATCATGTGGGATGTCGGGATTCGAACCACCAACTTTCTGCATGCAAGGCAAACACCTTACCTCTATGCTATCTCTATAGCCCTAGAGTAGTGTTTCTAAAGATAGCATCCACATGAAATGCATCTCTCCATGCATGTATACTTGTATATGTTTGATATGCTAAGAGACATTGGAATGGAAACATAATAATGCAGATATTTTATATGATTCTATGATGCACATAAATATATGTATTCTGATATATTTCAATTTTTCTAACAGAATATACTTAGATTAATTCAACAATAATATAAATATTATTTCAGAATATAAAAACATTTAAAATTTCAAATAAAAATAGAACAGATAAAAATGTTGTGGTATATACACACTATGGAATGCAATGCAATTTTAAGAAGAGATTAATTCAGTAGTTAAATATTAATTAGATCAAACTAATTCCGACTATTATTGTTTGTTTAAAGAATAGATAACAGTATTGTTAAGATGGTTATCTGAAACATAGCAACATGGATCTCTTCACTAGTCTAAGTGAGCTTAACATAGGAACTGAAAAATGAACAAAAATGAGAGGCAGCTATTTTAGTTATACATAGCTTAATTTGATGTATCATATTGAGAAAAATAAGCAGAGGTAGGAAAAATGCAAGATAATTAATTGGAATCATTTTGCGAGATAGAAAATCAAAAAAGAGAAGGACAGTTTTAAATGATACTAAATCCTTTATCTCTGGAAAACTGAACTGATATTGCCAAGAAAGATGGGAGGGAGAGGGGAATGAGGGGGTTAACTGGAAGAATAATAAAAACATTAGTAGAGGAATTTGAGAACTTTATTGGTATATAGTTGAGGTAATCATAAATATCAAAACCATCAGGATCAAAACTATTGTAAGTATGGACCTTAGATCAATCAATAGTGTGTTATGTACTTGTACACATCATTAGTGTATGTACACATAAATTAGAGTCAATATCAGAGCAAGCATGTAACCACTAATTCAAGGTCAAAAAATTATGTTTTTAAGGAGGAGGGATAGGAAAGGAAAAGAACCAGGTAGAGGGACACTGAGAATGGCGATGGGATTAGAATTGTAACACTTGGGGCCAGGCGGTGGCTCTGGAGATAAGGTGCCTGCGCTAATCTAGGACGGACCGCGGTTCGATCCCCCGGTTCCCCATATGGTCCCCCGTGCCTGCCAGGGGGGACTTCTGAGCGAATAGCCAAGAGTAACCCCTGAGCGTCAAAATCCAAAAAAAAAAAAAAAAAAAAAGGAATTGTAACACTTCCTCTAGATTAAGGACTCTGCCCATTGTTGGCATAGTTGATTTTTACCCCATTTTATTACCTTACTCTTCCTCAAACAAAACCACATAACTCAAACTATCTAGTCCGGCCTTCCAATTAGAGGGAGAATTAATGGAGGTACCAAGACCAAACAGTTATAAGATCACTAAGTAATAAACTAGACACAGAGGGGGCCACACAAACCAGAAGCCCCTGAGCCCCTGGGTGAGGGTGGAGGATAGGGGAGGCAGGATGGAAACGGAGGTGGAGGGAAGACAATTCGGTGATGGGAATTCCCTGATTCAATGTTAACATGTACCTGGAATATTACTGTGAACAATATGTAAGCCACTATGATTACAATAAAAAAATTAAAAAAAGATAATTCTACTTCCACCAAAATAATAGCATTCTTTCTATAAAAAATATGTTAAGAAAACTAACTAAAAATAAAATATTCCTTCTGAAGAAAAAAAAAAGAATTGCAACACTTTATGCCTATTGACATAACTAATAATCTTTGGGACCAAAGTATAGCACAGCGGTGGGTATTTGCCTTGCAGTTGGCTGACCCAGGACTGACCCTAGTTCAGTTCCCGGTATCCCATATGATCCCCAGAGTCTGCCAAAGTAATTTCTGAGTGCAGAGACAGGAGTAACCCCTGCATGCTTCCCAAGTATGGCCCAAAAAATGAACTAAACTAAACTAAAACAATAAATAAAATAAAATAAAAAATGATAAATCAGGATCATAAAATGAAGACAATAAATTATAGTAACAATATGAAGAAGACTGACAATAAATAAATTAAATTATCTTGTCCACGCCACATAGTCACTGGCACTATGAACATGTTTAATGTAGGTCAATATCCAGGACTCATTCATACTTATTCTTTCCTTCTTTATAATTTCTAAAAACAAATAAAACCAATTCCCACAACTAAAATACTATTCTTATATTAAATAGCCAAAAACAATTTTAAGGCTTTCTTTTTCTTTTATTATTTTTTTTTTTTTTTGGTTTTTGGGTCAAACCGGCATTGCTCAGGGGTTACTCCTGGCTCCATGCTCAGAAATTGCTCCTATATCACTATTTGAATAAAACAATTGAATCTTTTTCAGTATTTAAAAATATTAGTTGTTAACAGTAAATAACATATTGTAATTTGAATAGGAAAGTCATTGCAATTATTTTCAATGTATCAATACAATGCTATTTATCATATATTTACTAAATATGCCATTTACAAAGCAAAATATCTAAATATTTTTCAAATTGGAAATTGCATTTAAAATAAAGGAATCTAAATGTCAATGAGATATTTAATGCATCTAAAATCTCTAATAGCATTTGCAATGAATAATATTTAATACTATCCAAACTTACCTTGAACTTAGGCTGGGCATCATAAATAAATTTAAATACACTTATTAAGATGTAATGTAAAAGTCCCATGATCAAATTTATCAATCTATTATTATTCCTAGCTAAATTTAGATAGAAGATGTGTGGGTGTATTTGTGTTACTGAGGGAGAGAGAGAAAGAGAATATATTAGTGGATTTTGATTTTTTTACTGGAAAGAAGTAATTCTGTGGTGAATCAAGATTGAAAATGTATGTGATTGAACAGTACTATAAATCTTGGGAATATAATAATTTCTGATCACAAGCTGCCATATAAATAAGAAAATGATAATTTTTATTATTCAATAATTAAAATATGCTTAGTTATACAAATATATGTTTTTTAGTGTATTTGAATGAACACTCACTTCAAGGTATGCATTAAGATAAAGCACAAATATTACTTACTCCCACATTGAGAAGTGGGAAGGTGGGGCACACCTGGTTGTGTGCTCATAAATTAATCCTTCCTAACTCTCTGTGCTTAGGAAGACTAAATGCAGTGCTAGATATTGAGGATTTGCCAAATACAAGGTAGGTACCTTAGTCTTATACTAGTTCTTCAATCAAATTCATATTTTTAATTCTGATAAAAGAAATGATCTCCTTTGTTGTTTGAGAAAATAGCATTTAATTGGACATGGGAACTAAGTATGATGACTAATGACTTAATGTTTCAGACTACCATGTGAGATGGTAGATATTTCTCTAGAGGCTAAAAAATAAAATGAATGAAAGGTAGTGGGAGACAATGCTTGGATTAAAGCTAAAATAGGATATTTCTGAAGGAAGTTGAGTTTATGCCATTTGAAGTATTTCACTGAATGATGTTAATCATCCCTAGGGTAAAATTTCACTTGGCTTATTTTTCACTTGGACTTTGACTCCTGGCCCAACATCTACTACCATTAATCTTCCATGAAACATATTCAAATAGCTTGAAAAGGTGAAGCAAAAAAGATAACTTTTGGTATCTAACACTTTCTAGAGGCCTCAAGTGACAACTAGGGATAAGTCTGGAGTCCCACAGAATTAGTTTTCAGAGTCACAAAATAATTTTATGTAAGTGACCTTTCAAAATGGATAACTCCCTCCAACTGGAATCTAAATAACTTCTAAAAGTATGTATATTTTATTCAATAAATCTATATCCTCCTGTTTTGTTTTCAACAATGAAGTCTTTCTTTATTTTATAAAACTTAAAAATTCATGTGTTATACTGACAAACCAAAAATGCACTTTCACTTTTCAGCATATATAGTATTTTGATTTATTACCTATTTTTATTTGGTTTTCTGTCTTACATTATTTAAGCAGTATAACAATAAATATAATCTCATTGAAATAAATCATATATACATAGCTGAACAATAGTACAATGATATATTTGTTATATATCACACATATTAGAATGAATAAAATAAGTAATGTAGCTGCATAAAGATATTGCTCACATTATAAAAACTTTTGATTTTGGGTTAACACAGCCAAGTACATAGTCTCATATGATTTTGTATTCTGCATAGCAATCATAAAATATATCAATGATTGTGTCATTTCAATATTTTCTAATCCTTAAATAGAATTTAGAAATAGTTTATCTTTAAATTCTGAATATTATTCTATACATATGGAACTATAACTTTTTTCCATATGCTGTCATATTTATTTCCACAAAGGAAAAGTGATGACAGAATTTTTTTTT
>PVKC010000526.1:0-65269 GCA_004027635.1 Crocidura indochinensis | reverse complement strand
TCAAGGAGAAGGAAAGACATTCCTGCAACAATAATAATTTTCAGACACAAAAGAGAAAGGAGCTGGAAGTTCCAGCTCACCCCAGGAATCTCACCACAAAAAGTGGTGAGCTTAGTTAGAGAAATAACTGCATTTTGAACTGTCCTAAAAAAGAGAACCTATGAGGGAAATGGAGAGCCTGTCCAGAGTACAGGGGGGGTGGTTTGGGGAGGAGGGAGATTTAGGACAATGGTGATGGGAACGTTGCACTGGTGATGGGCGGTGTTCTATACATGACTGAAACCCAAACACAACTATGTATGTAATCAAGGTGTTAAAATAAAAAAAAATTAAAATAGTAACATTCTAGGTCAAATATATTAAAGAGCACTAGATATTTGTTTTTAATCAAATGTGCGGAGAAATGGTAGTGCAGTAGAAGATAGGTTATAAAATTATTTACATAGTTGAAGAAAAAAACTATATTCATTCCAGGAAAGAACTTTAAAGGCATATATATATATCATATATATTTCATTACATAAAAGGGTAACAAATATATAATGCTGCAAGCCCAAATCTTTGAGACCTTGAGCATAATGATGACCATTCCAAAGAAATCACTTGGAGAACCACAGGCTAAAGAGATGGGCATAACAAAAGGTACATGAAAAAATGTTCCACATCACTAATTATCAGGGAGATGCAAATCAAAACAACAATGAGGTACCATCTTATGCTACAGAGACTGGCACACATCACAAAGAACAAGAATAATTAGTGCTGGCAGGGATATGGTGAGAAAGATACTCTCATTCACTGCTGATGGGAATGCCATTTAGTCTAGCCCTTATGGAAAACAATATGAAGATTATTCAAGAAACTGTTAATTGAGCTCCCATATGATCCATATACACCACTCCTATGGATATACACTTGGAACTAAAAAATGAGATACGAAAATCCCTTCCTCACACTTATATTTATTGCAGTACTATTTACAATAGTCAGACTCTGGAAACAATCAAGATGACCTTCAACAAGTGAATGGCTAAAAAAACTGTGGTACATATACACAATGGAATATTATGCGGCCCTCAGGAGAGATGAAGTCATGAAATGTTTCTACATATAGATGTATCTGGAATCTATTATGCTGAGTGAAACAAGTCAGATGGAGAGAGAGACACACAGAATAGTCTCACTCATCTATGGGTTTTAAGAAAAACAAAATACATTTCTGAAATAATTCCCAGACATGAGGGCCAGAAGGAGCAGCTCACCATATGAAGCTCACCACAAAGGGTGGTGAGTGCAGTTAGAGAAATAATTGCACTGAGAATTATCGTAACAACATAATAATATCAATGTATGAGGTAAGTAGAAAACCTGTCTTGAATAGAGGTGGCGAGGGGAGGACATTTGTGATAGGAATGTTGCACTGGTGAAAGGGGGTATTTTTTTATGACTGAAACCCAACTACAATCATGTTTGTAAACATGATGTTTAAATAAAGATATTATTTTTTAAAAAAAGAGATGGGCATAATATTATTATTTATTATAGAAGCAAAACAGTCATGTATACAAAGGATGCAAGAAATGTGGATTAAAGAAAATAACCTGGCACCAGTCCCAAATGCGAAGGCCGAAAATCCATCGAGACATAGAAAAGGCTGCCAGTGCAAGATTCCTGATAGGAGAAATGTTACAGGATCAATAGACTACATTATAAGAATATAAAAGAAGTGACAGGGGCCCGAAAAGATACAGCATGGAGGTAAGACGTTTGCCTTTCATGCATTGGTTTGAATCCCGGCATCCCATATGGTCCCCCGAGCATGCCAGGAGTGATTTCTGAGCATGGAGCCCGGAGTAACCCCTGAGTGCTGCCGGGTGTTGATCCAAAACCAAAAACCAAAATCCAAAATCCAAAAACCAAAAAAAAAAAAAAAAAGTGGCCCAAGAGATAGTACAATGGGCAGGGTGCTTGTCTTGCAAGTAATTCTACCCTGTCCTACATAGGGTCCCCTAAACTCCACCAGGAGTGTTTTCTGAGGATAAAACCAAGAGTAATCCCTCTGAACCACTGTGTACTACACACATACATACACAAATATATACATATATGTACATATATAAAGACCACAAAACTTCTAAATAACTCCTGGTTGACAATATTCCAGCTAAAATGTCTTATAGATAGAGAAAGCATTTTCAGGCAGTTAGGGAAAACACCTATAAAACTAACTTTACTCTACATTTGGAGCAAAGCAGTTAAAGAGATTTGTACTGTAGTGGTGTTTCACCTTTTTTCCCCTTTGTCTCTCAAACTGATGATGAGAACCTATAGACTCCACCCATTTTCGGCGTATTTGATTTTTACCCCAGTTTATTACTTTTCTTTTCTTCAAACAAAACCACATAATTTGAACTATCTAGTCCCGCCTCCCAATTAAAGGGAGGAAATAAGGGAGGTACCAAGACCAAACAGGTGTAAGATCACTAAGTAGTAAGCTACCACAGAGGTGATCACTCATTCTAGCAGCCTGGGGGATGAGGGAGGAGGATATGGGAGGCAGGATGGGAACGGAGTGGAAGGAGGACAATGGGAATTCTCCTGATTTTATGTTAATATGTACCTAAAATATTATTGTCAATGATATGTAAGCTACTGATTAAAATAAAAATTATATTAAAGTGATTAAAATGATAAAAATTTCTGAGAAAGGTAAATAAAATATTGTTTCTGTAATATAATAAAATAAATAATTAAAAAATGAACTTTGCAAAGGCATTCTATCTGTACTTCCTAGCTTCTATTGAAATTTCCACATCTTAGCTTGTCAACTTGAGTGGAGAACTCAGGATTTCTTCTCTTTGGAGAAGGCCACTCTTAATTTAATTCACCTCTTTTTCTCCCCTCATATTTACTCAGTAAAAATATTTTACTTCACTATTTGTCTCCTCCCTGAAATTACTTTCTGGTAGATTGATTGATTGACTTGTAAACATATTAGGATTCAGTATTGATTTTCATTTTCAGCAAAGGACAATTCCTTGCTCTAATCTGAAATTGAAGTTCCCTGAGAACTTGGTAGGTGGAGACCAGTGCCATGAAAATCAATGAACTTTGGTTGTAATTGGAAAGTTCCCTACTAGGAATGGTAGCACAACACAAGGCAAATAGTCATGGCTGACTTTAACAGTCAAAACCTTTTGATCATTTTCTCTGGAGATTGACATGACCATTGAGTAGGAAAGCGTGTGCTCTTTGTCTGTCTGTCAGCTTACCTGTTCATGTTTCTCTCACTCTCTATTGCTTGCTACCTTCCTTGATCTCCAAATCACCCAATGTCTTCAATATTAGGTGAGACAGGAGTAATTGACCTAAAACATTTTGTGAGCCATACAGGAGGCCTACTTCTTTTGGGGACCCAGTTTTCCCACTGACAATAGAGGGGCACAAGCTGTATGAGACAGCTAAGTAGGACCTACTTAAATAAGTGGGACCAGCAGTAGCAGGCAAGGCTTTGCCAGAAGATTATACTATTGTACTATACAGAAAAAAGTTAAAGTTAAAACAAAAACTAATCTGAATAAGTAAGCAGAGAGAAAGATAATAAGGGACAGAGATAGTCAGAAGATGCTTACTGGGACTGGAGAGATAACATGGAGGTAAGGCGTTTGGCTTGCATGCAGAAGGACTGCGGTTCGAATCCCAGCATCCCATATGGTCCCCTGAGCCTGCCAGGAGCGATTTCTGAGCATAAAGCCAGGAGTAAGCCCTGAGGGCTGCCGGGTGTGACTCAGACCCAAAAAAACAAAATGAAACAAACAAACAAAAACAAACAAAAAATGAAGATGCTTACTAAGCATGAAAGGTAGTGAAACCATCTCAGGTTTGGTTTCATTTCTGTCCTATATTCTATCCAAAATGTCGTTCTCTCCCTGGGGTTTTCCTCTAGGACAAGCTACTCGATCGGATCAGCTGTAGCTTTCCATCATACTAATGTCAGTGATGTTCCATAGCAGAACTAGAAAAAAGGAGAAAAAAACATTTAGAAAGAGAATAATTGAGAAATAGCTATCAAACAAGAAAGCACACAAAACATATGAACCCCAAGCAGGATTAATACAATGAAATTTAGGCCTAGAAATATATTTTGGGATTAATTTGGGAAAAAGGTAAATTTTGTAGTAGCTTTTATTATTAAGTCAATCATAAGTACAAATTAAGATCATTTTGACAATAAGAGCCACCTCAGCGAGACTGGTGCCCACTGAATGGTGTATCTGATAGTTGATGGTTATTTTATGATTGAAATTTCCTCACACCTAGAATGAGTTCTTCCTTAGGTGGATATCTCAAAGTCTTAATATGATGGTTTGTTTTGTGTTTTTTTCCTGTTCAGTCAGAAAATTGAGAATTGGTATATTGCTTTATCATATCAAAATGATCTTATTTTTACTATTACACAAATATAAATTTCTCCTCTAATGAGGATAATATATTGGTCAATTAAAAAATCTGTTTTCATTGTTGAGATGAGAGAGAAGTTGAGCATAGCTCTCTGTAAGTTTCTTTCTCTGGGTAGAACTAAACTTTAAAATAGCCGAAAAGCACAGATATATTTTATGGAATTCTGTTTTACTTTAGAGAACAATAATACAAAAATTGCTTAAAACAACAAAAGGAGGGACCCGGGGGATAGCATGGAGGTAAGGCATTTGCCTTTCATGCAAAAGGTCATCAGTTCGAATCCCGGTGCCCCATATGGTCCTCCGTGCCTGCCAGGAGCAATTTCTGAGCATGGAGCCAGGAGTAACCCCTGAGCACTGCCGGGTGTGACCCAAAAACCAAAAAAAAAAAAAAAAAAAAAAAAAACAACAGGAGAGAAAAATATTAGGAGTAATCAAATATGTAAAAGCATGTATAGATTGCATATACTCATTGTGTCATGCTTTCAAGGACTTAAATGACTCAGAAACTTAGAAATGGCAATTGAGATAGCAGCAGAAAAAGCACTCCAATCCTGACTTCAATTTTAGATAAGGAGAACCCTAAAACTTAGAATTAAAACAGTCGTATCTTATATTATTTTTATTACTTTTATTTTGTGTATGCATGTATGCCATTAGTCCTGGTCATGCTCAGGGGACCATATGTAGTGCTGGTCACATGCAAGGCAAGCTCTCTAAGATTACTCTGAGACCATTCTTTAATTGATCTATTGTATTTTAGAAATCACATAGCTGGAATAATGTCAAGTGTGACATTGGCAGCAGAGAAACCTAAATGTAACTAAACCTCTGATGAGTGAAGTTGTGATCCTGAGAAATGGAAGAGATTAATTCCAATGTACTTCTACCATTAGGTCCTGAACACAGATACCATCAAGGCAGAACATGATAAGTCAAGTAACATTTTTTCTGATATATAGCAAATAAAGAAATCAGGAAAGTACAGGGAGATTAGAGAGGGATAAGCTTTACGAAAGCTGATTAATTAAACTTATTTATTAACCCCTAAACATATGCTTAAGTTTTCCCTGTATAAATCATTACTTCCAAAATAAGTAAGAAAGCCTTGGGGGAAAAGGATGGAGTGCATATGTCAACATCTAGGTTTTATAATGGCCACTGTTGCTTGGCACACTCTAAGGGAATTTAAAGGTTTTGAAAGCTAAACTGACATTTTGAAAATAAATTCTACCGTAGACTGATCAGAATGTGTGAACTGAATACAACTGGCTGATTACATGCTAAAACAAAAATATCAATATTCTTCATGGGATTTTAGACAGACTCAGGTTCTACAAACTAATATTCAGAAACTATTGGGTGCACTCCAAAAGTACTGACATGAAGCACAAAGAAAATATCAAGTCTCCAAAAAAATCAGTAATTGCCATCACTGAGGTGACAATGTGCTGAGAATAAAAGATGGACTTCAAAGCAAGCAGCAATTGTTGAAATTTGCAAGAAGGACCTTACTATTAAAATGAATAAAAATATAGAAAGCTTGACTAAATAGAGATAAGAACTAAATAGAAAGGTCAAAATCGAAAAATAACCATAATGGCCATAAAATGAAACCTCAATGAGGTTTATTAATCAATGGAGATGATTAATAAATAAATGGAGTCAATGAAATTGAAGTAGGTAATAAAAATTTGCAATATTGGGCCATACAGGTTAAAAATAATAAAAATGAATAGCCTCAGTGAACAGTAAGTAACACCAAAAGATTTGAAGAGAAAAAAAGGAAAAATGCATAGTGTTGAAAAGAATTTAATAGATACTGATCTAACTATTACAAAATAAATTCTTTTGAAGATACTGTGAATATTCACCAAGATTCATAGTAGCATAGTAAAAAAAAAGATAAGGTGAACATTTATTTTATTGTTAACAGAAGTATTAGTTTACGTTTTCCTGTACTCTCTTTCCAGCCTTATGCCATTTTGGGGAAAGAGACAGTTCATATTCTATGGTGCTCAGAGTATACAACTGAGGGTCTGTCTTTATTCCAGTAGCAAGCTGTTTTAATGACTATTGTTTTGTAATACAATTTAAAGCTTGGGAAAGTGATGTCTCCCATACTCCTTTTGCCAAGGGTTGCTCTAACTATTCGTGGGCATCTATTGTTCCAAATGAATTTAAGGAGTGTTTGATTTACTTTTTTGAAGCATGTCATTGGTATCTTTAGAGGGATCACATTAAATCTGTACAATGCTTTGGGTGGTATTGCCATTTTAATGTTAATCCTGCCAATCCATGAGCAGGGTATGTGTTTCCATTTCCACATATCCTCTCTTATTTCTTGGAGCAGGGTTTTATAATTTTCTTTGTATAGGTCCATGTCTTTGGTCAAGTTGACTCCAAGACATTTGAGTTCGTGTGTGTGATACTAATGTGAATGGGACTGTTTTCTTAATGTCCATTTCTTCCCTATCATTATTGGTGTATAAAAAGGTGATTGAATTTTGTGTGTTAATTTTGTAACCTGCCACATTGCTATATGAATCTATTGTTTCTAGAAGCTTTTTGGTAGAGTCTTTAGGGTTTTCTAAGTAGAGTATCATGTCATCTGCAAACAGTGAGATGCTGCCTTCTTCCTTTTCTATCTGGATTCCCTTTAATCTTTTTCTTGCCTAATTGCTATAGCAAATACTTTCATTACTTTGTTGATTAGGAGTGGTGAGAGAGAAAAAGTCTTGTTTTGTACCAGAATTCAGAAAAAAGGCTTTTAGTTTTTCTCCATTGAGGATAATATTTGCCATTGGTTTGTGGTAGATGGCCTTAACTATATTGAGAAAGGTTCCTTTCATTCCCATATTGCTGAGAATTTTTTTTTATCAAGAATGGGTGTTGGACCTTATCAAATGCTTTCTCTGCTTCTATTTATTTGATCATCTGATTTTTATATTTCCTGTTGTTGATGTTGTGATTATGTTGATAGATATACAGATGTTAAACCATCCTTGCATTCCTGGGATGAATCCTACATGATAGTAGTGAATTGTCTTCTTTTTTTTTTTTTTTTTTTTTTTGTCACACCCGGCAGTGCTCAGGGGTTACTCCTGGCTCCATGCTCAGAAATTGCTCCTGGCAGGCACGGGGGACCATATGGGGCACCAGGATTCGAACCGATGACCTTTTTGCATGAAAGACAAATGCCTTACCTCCATGCTATCTCCCGGGCCCCGAATTGTCTTCTTGATGAGGCATTGGAACCTGTTTGCCAGGATTTTATTCAGGATATTTGCATCTGTGTTCATCAGAGATATTTGTCTGTAATTTTTGTTGGCTTTTTTTTTTGGCAGCATCTCTGTCTAGTTTTGGTATCAAGGTGATGTTATAGAAGCATGTATATATGTATATATATATTGTATTTCAATGTACATATTCCATGAGTAAGATGGGACTATAGAATGATCTCCTAGGAAAGCGGATTCAAGGAAAGATTTTCCTCTACCTCTCTGATCTCTGCCCTCCTCCTCTTGGCCCCTAGTGCTCAGGAAATGCCTAGAGTGGATCAGGACTAGTTACATCAGCTGTGAGTATCTACAGGCCGAGATGTTCACTTTCTGCTGATCCTAGGAAGCAACCTTTGAGTCCTCCAGTTCTGCAGGGCAAAGGAAATGGTCCTAGCCAATTGCCTAGGGAGTTGTGTATTTAGGCTGCAACTAAGAATTTATTTTAGAAGGAAATGAGTTAGTCCTCACCTTGGCCCAGGCTTTCTCATCACAGAAAATAATTGCAGGATGAAAACTCGTGAAGCAGTATAGTTCTTACTAAACAAAACTTTCTTAGAAAGAAGTGCAAGAGAGAGACAAAAGAGGAAGTATGTGTTCAAAACACACACACACAATACAACCTTAGTCAGAATGGGAAAAACAACAACAAAGAAACAGACAACCAATGGACATATGATATTTGTTCAAGGGGAACAGGATTTGAAGAGCTTTCTAGAGAAGCTTTGATACAGTTCCTCCAAAAGTTTGTCATTATTGTTTTCCTGGAGTGTTTTGCAAACTTAGATATTAATCTGGGTTTTTTCATAGGAAAGCTATGCACAGTAGATGATCCCTACAAAATCTCAGACACCACTATAGTTTCTCTATAGCTCTCTATAGTCCACTATAGTAGTTTTCTGTAGTTCACCTTTGTCTCAGTGAACCTTTTTGCCTCTTCAAAGAGCTTGGGATTTACTCTAGGGCCAGGAAAACTTGTTATTTTGCAGAAGTACAATCAGGTCCCTCTATCTATCTATCTATCTGCCAATAACAATGACTAAAGCAAGAATATTTTAATAATCACACTGGATAGAAGCTTACCAGTAGTCTCAAGAAGAAAAATAATATATGGTCACATTAAGTTAGAAAAAAAATTCACAATTGTAATTCATTTGTTCATGACTAAATCTCTGAGTACTTTAAAAATTGAAGAAAATCCTTTAGCTTGAGGACCTGTACCTGTGTAAATATATCTTCCTGTTTTGCAATAAATAATATTGCCCCCCCCCAACTGGAATAAGAGAGATATTTGCAAACTGTTCTTTTTCACTGTTTTACAGGGAAATTATAATCAGCAATGATGGGGGAAAACAATAATAACTTCCAAAGTAAAAAGATTGAAAATGAAAAAAAAAAGAAGAGTTGGAATGCTGCAGACAAATAAAGGGTCGTTGGCGATGAGTTTTGGGAAATAAAAAAACTTAATAAGGAATTGGCCAGACCTGAAGTAGCCAAAAGCACGAGTAGCACTTGCTCTGTAAAACAAATTCTGAGCTATTTGGCCACCACCCAGGGAAGAATCCATTGAGAAAAGACCAAAAGACAAGATGCTAACTGGAGTATCTGACGTTCATAGTAGGAATATAAAAGGACCATCTAGAACACAAAGGTTTTCCCTGTGACAACACCTAGATTCATTTTTATGTACCCAAAAAGTTTGGAAAAAACCATACGAGTAATTATATATAACTTTTTACAAATGCCATTCTCCAAAGCTTCTGTCTCTGGTAAAGCCCTGTTTTCTTTTGAAGATGTTATTCTTTTTCCCATTATGTTTCTCTAAATTTCCTTCAATAAAGATTATTCTGCTTAAAAAACAGTAAGTTTCCTATTGTAGATCACATGATTGTGTACATATGCATTTCTAAAAACCTAGAAAAATAACTGCTCAAAAAGTAATAGGTGTTCTTCTAGAAGTTCTAGAACTGGGGTCATTTACATTTCTGTAAACTAGCAATACAAAGTTAGAAAACTGCTTACCCAATTCACAGTCCCGGTACTGTATGCCATTTCTCTTTGACTGCCCAGAACCAGGAAGGCCTCCTGTTAGCCTGTGGAATCCAGGACACATACAGAGGGATCCACTACACCAGCCTCTTCTGTCTTCTGTGTCCCAGGCTCTGATCTCAGCCTGCTCCACAATCTCTGCATCGTGCACCGATTCTCACTGCACCAGAAAGCCCCACATTCATGCCTGCTTCTCGAACTCAAAACCATGCAGACACACTAGTATCTGTGCAACAACTTTTCCCTTTCTACCCCAATAACTCCAAGTGTTTATAGCTTTGATATCTTACCTAAAATACTTCCAAACTTGCCCTCTAATATCTAAGGTATCTAATATCTAAGGCACTGACAGAACTTAACAAGAAAAAAACATCTAATCCCATCAAAAAATGGGGAGAAAAATGAATAGACAATTTCTCAAGGAAGAAATACAAATGACCAAAAGACACATGAAAAAAATGCTCACATCACTAATCAGGGAGATGCAAATAAAAACAACAATGAGATACCATCTCAGGACAAAGAGACTGGCACACATCACAAAAATCAAGGCAATCAGTGCTAGCGGGTATGTGGAGAGAAAGGAACTCTCATTCGCTGCTGGTGAGAATGTTGTCTAGTCCAGACTTATGGAAAAAGTCAGACTTATTTCAAAAATCTGGAAATTGAATTTCTGTATGATCCAGTTATACCACTCCTTGATATATACCCTAGGAACACAAAACACAATACAAAAATGCCTTATGCACACCTATATTTATTGCAGCAAAATAATAACCAGAATCTGGAAACAACCCAGATGCTCAACAACAGATGAGTGACTAAAGAGACTGTGGTATATACACAAAATGGAATAATATGTAGCCACCAGGAAAAATGCAGTAATGAAAATTTCCTATACATAGATGTACATGGAATCTATTATGCTGAGTAAAATGTCAGAAGGAGAGAGATAGACACAGAATAGTTTCACTCATCTATGAAATTTAAGAAAAATAAAAGACATTATTGTAATAATACATAGAGATGAGGGCTGGAAGGACTGGTCCACAGTATGAAGCTTAGCACAATGAGTGGTGAGTTCATTTAGAAAAATAACTATATTAACAACTATCATGACAATGGTAGTGAGTAAAAGAAATAGTGTCTGTCTTGAAGACAAGCAAAGGGTGGAGAAGATGAAGAAGGTGGGGGTCATTGGGGTGGGAATGTTGCACTGGGGAGGGGGTTGTGTTCATTTTTATAACAAAAACCCAACTACAAACATGTTTGTAATTATGGTGATTAAATAAAGATATTATTAGAAGATAAAGGAACATGATAGTAACAGAAGACACCAACACTCCATTTTCATCACTAGACAGATCAACCAGACAGAATATCAGTGAAGACAAGACCCCTAAATGAAGAGCTAAGAGAACTGGGATTGTTGGATATATAGACTCTTCATCCCCCTAAACAAGAATTTACATTCTTTTGTAGAGTACATGGAATGTTCACAAGGATATATAACATATTACAGTATAACACTAATGTATATACATGCATAAATATAGATACTGTAAAAAGTAACTTCTTTAACCAAATGCCATGAAAATAGAAAGATGGAGAAAACTTCCAATATATGGAAGCTTAATAAAATATATGGGCTTTTCCAAATGTAGAGAGAACCCCAAGGATCAAACCCAGCATGAAAGTACTAAGTATGTATCTCGAGAGGGGATAAGTGGCAACCTGTGCATATAGGCACTGTGTTCATGGACCCAGGGAGCAAGTATATGCAGGTTTGATAAAGGTGGACAGAGAGCACCATTACACATCTTATTGTGAAAGTAGGAAAGAATGAAAGTATGCCTAAAGAGGAAAGTTGCTGTTGATGTGTGCTTAGGTACCACCCAGCAGCACACATGTACATTATATAGCATAGATATATAATTTTGGGAGTGTATGTGATGGTCCCTTTTAATCCAAGTTGGTTTATATATGGTTTCTCCCAAACTATCCAATATGGGGTTCTCTCCCTAGGTGGTTACCATGTGAAAAGGGTTGAGATCCATTGATTATCTTTGACCTTCTTTGCAGGCCTTTGTTCCTGCAAGAGCTTCTCTTATAAGGTTCTAGTCTCTACAAGTTATATACTGGTAGCCTTTGGGATAGGTATTTTTAGGTACTTTAGGTACTCTTAGAACGAGAGTAACTTCTTCAAATTTTATGTCTTGGTTTTATTATGTCCAAACAACACATTGCCATGGGGGATGTGAGGCTTCCTTACCCTATTACCTGCTTCAGAATCATTGAGTTTTAATGTCTTCGTCAAGATGTCAAGCAGGGAAAAGAGAACAGTTTTGGGTGGGTGTGCTATGACTGAATATAGGAGCACTGGTGATAGAAGTTGACACTGGCAATAGGATTGGTGTTGAAGTATCATATGCCTAAAACTCAATACTCAATAACTTTGTAAATAACTCAACAACATTTTCGTGCAACACCAGGGTTCTTGAATTAAATAACATGTTTAAAGTTCAAAAATTAAATGCTTTAAAATATCATTTACAATAATTCAAAATTAAAAAATTACTTTAATACAGGCTTATCAAAATATACAGGAGTTAAGTGCTGAAAATATGGATAAGTAAATTCATATTAAACAATCAGTGTTTATGGGTATAATGATATAAACTATAAAGATACAAATTGTTCTCAAATCCAAGTATATATTTAATAGTTGCAGTCAAAGTCAGCAGGATTTTTTTAGATGTTGACAAGCTTATCTATATATGTTTTTTGTGGAGCTCAAAGGAACTAAAATAGACAAAACAGTTTGAAAACCCAAAATCAAATTTAACATTTTATAGAATAATGAATAAAATTACATAATGATAAAAGGAAAACCTCTAAACATTAAGAATTAAAGAAGTTCCCTATTCAATTCAAAGAATAAGACTCATAAAATTAAAGTAATTGTGGAAGTAGATGGGGAGGTGGACAGTAATGTACTTTTTGAAAATAATAACAATTTAAGAGATTTCCTGCTCTTCAGATGCTCAAAGGCATGAAGGTCACATCACTGTGACAAGCAAATCCTGAACTCCTTGGAAAGGAGAAGCTAAGGTACAACCCAGATTCAGAAATCCAAGGCCTCAGGCAGAGAAAATAACCCATTTGGAAAAGTCCTATGAAAAGGTGCTTCCTCTTCAAGTTTGTGTCTTGCTTGAACTCATATCATGATTGCCGTCTATGCTCCTTTGCTTGCCAATTTTCATTATGGAGCCTGTTTTCTCTTCCCCTTTTTCTTCCTTCACATCTTTTTTTTTAGCAAGTTTCATTCAATAAAATCTACTTTTCCTTTTCTGTAAGAAAAATAATGAACCCAGCTGGATTAAATTTGAAATTAAATTAAATTTGAAAATCAAACTTTCTACTTTAAGATTAGAAAATATGTCATTAAATAATAACTAATAGCAGGATTCAAAGAGATAAACTGGAATATTATAAAGCTTTTGACAGTTTACTCTGCTGAATATATGTTAAGTGAATGATTAACTAAAATAGAAAAATCTCAAACTACATAATTTGTGACCAGAATATTTAAGGATTTTAAAAATTAACAAAAAGGACAATACTGGAGGTGGTAATATCCCTGATTCATTGTCACTATGTGCCTTAAATATAATGTGAAAGATTCATAATTCACTATAGTCACAATAAAAATTATTTATAAATAAATAAATAAAACTAATGCTTGTTCGGTGAAGATGTGGCGGAGCCCACGGCTAATATATTTAGGGTCCCCAAATACCTCCCAAACTGAGTGACCAACTCCCATTTCTCTGGGAGACCTTGGCAATAATCATCCTCAATAAATGATTCAAACAAATAGGTTTGGGGGGACAAAAGGTTTGGCCAAAAGAGCCTAATCCTCCTTCTTTTTATCTCTTTCTCTTCTCTCTGTCTGTCTGTCTGTCTCTTTTCTGTGTTTCCCTGTCACTCTCTGTTTCTCTGTCTTCTCTTCTGTCTCTGTCTCTTTCTCTGTCTCCCTGTCTCTGTCTTCTCTTCTTTTCCTGTCTCTGCTCTTCTCTCTTAATCTTCTGACTTCTGTCCCTGTCTCGGCACTCTTTCTCCTCTTCTTCTCCCTTAATCTCTCTCTCTTTCTGTCTTGCTTCTTCTTATTCTCTATTCATTTCTCTTTCTGTCTCAGCTCTTCTTATTCTCTATATGTCTCCCTTTCTCTCCTAATCTCTCTTTCTTCCTTCTTTCTCTCCCCATTTCTCCTAATTTCTCTTTCTGCCTGGGTTGCCTCCCTCTGTCCCCTCCCCCCTTTTATCCTTTCTCTCCAACTGTCACTCTCCAACTGTCACTGTCCAACTGTCTCCTTTGGCCTCCCCTTCAAAGCTTCTTTATTTCTTAATACAAAATAGATACAATACATAAAATAAATACAAAATATTCTACAATTCCCCCTTTTTAGTAAACATAAACAATGCAACAATATATATGACTCACCAATTTTAAGCAAAACCTTTATGAAATATATGGCATTAATTACAATATACGTTTACAATCAATACAAATTTAAAAGCAAAAATAACTCTCAAATGTAAAACCACTGAAAAATATTTTTTAAAGCAGAGTCGAGTAAAAAGCATCATTTGGGAAAGTATCAACAGTACAACAAAGACACTAACCTCAAGTTGTTATGTCACAAAAAATTCCTAAAAATAGCAATTAATATGGGGGAGAACAATACTTACAATAGGCAAAAGAAGACTAGTATCAAATATAAATCAAAAGATTATACTCAGAATAAAAATGCAAAAGGTGACAGTCCTTCAAAGTCCAATGCAATTTTGCAATGATGAAACAGGGCGCTTCTGGATTTCCAGAGTTTAAAGTGGTTCAAACTAAAAGTCCAGTCCAAAATTTCCAAAGTCGAAGTCCAAGTAAAGACAAAAGTCATTTTCAGAAAATCAGTCCTCTTGTATAAGGTTTTTCTTTCTGAAACTTTTCCAATTAAGGCCCTCTATCAATTTCTGATTAGGCTGAGGTCTTTGAACAAAGGATTTTAATCTACAAAGTTTCAGTTCTGAGCCATGGATGGGGATGATCCAAATTTTCCCCTCTTCTGTTTAATGGCCCATGTGCCCCTGGAAGGGGTCGTGGCCATCTTTAAACATGGCTGCACGTGACCCAGGGTTTGGGGCTCAGTCCATGCGAAAAAAGCCAAAATGAAACTGAAAAGCAGAAATCTCACCATTATTGCTGTTTTCTTGGGTTCAGGATTCAGTCCACGTTCAGGGCGCCATTTGTTGCACGAAGATGTTGTTGAGTCTTCTCTTCTTTGTTCATTTATCTATTTTCTTCTTCTCTTCTGTTGGGGCCCTCTTTGTGTATCTCTCTCTTTCGTCTTATTCTCTGTTTATCTTTTTAATCTCTGAGTAAATTTATATTTCTTATTCTTTTCTGTCTAATCTATTTATCTTCTTCTCTGTATATCTCTTCCTCTTCTTTTCTACCACATTGGTTCAAAAGCATCTGCAAATTCTATGTTGGTAATTTCTTCAGAATCTTGAAACTTCAAGAATCCATTTCCACCATGTCCTGTCATATAAATAAGAATATTGCTCCTGTCATCAGAAAGAAGACGCTTGACCGAGGAGTACTAGGTGGGACCCTTCCAGTTAATACTCATAAAAATTCTCCAGTTACCTCATAGCTCCTGTAATCTACTTCCACATCATCTCCATACACATTTAGTTCCATATTCTTGTGACTAAATACTGTGGCTGGTTTGGGATTTCTGGGGTTGCATGCCATATCATCTGCAAGCATCAGAACAATGTGACTGTCAGGAATGCCTAATCTCTTGACATTTCTATAAACAGAAAGTGTATTTGCAACATGTCGATAATTAAACCAAAATCGGGATGTACACACCAAAACAGTCCAGTTGTTTGTATGGCCACTTCTAAAGAACTGTTCTGCTTGATCCTCAATCTGACTAGTGGCCAAGCTGCCGAACGACAAAAGCAACAACCCTGACAAGGCAGTCAGACACCGTGCAAGGAAGAGCAGGAGGCCAACATGTCTGGGGTGCAGAGCTTCGGTATATATATATATATATATATATATATATATATATATATATATATATATATATATATATATATATATATATATATATATTTGTAATCTATATGTATCTATTTCTTCTTCTCTTTGTATCTATCTTATTCTTCTGTCTAATCTACTGTATCTTCTCTGTGTAACTATATTTCTTATTCTTATTCTCTATTCGTCTCTCTTTCTGTCTCAGCTCTTCTTATTCTCTATACATCTCCTTTCTGTGGGCCCTCTTCCTTCTTCTCTTCCTATTCTTTCACTCTCCTATTTCTCTCAGCCCCTCCTCCCTTTTATCCTCTCTCTCTGTCACTTTCCAACTGCCTCTCTCCAACTGTCTACTTTGGCCTCCCCTTCATGATCATTTATTTCTAAATACAAAATAAATACAATACATAAAATAAATACAAAATATTCTACAAATGCTGATTTAAAAATTTATGTATATAAAAACTGTTGATATTGGTATATGCTGTATGCAAATCCTGGACTTGGTACTGCAGAGAATGCAAAATAAATTTGATGCATAATCTGACCTAAAAAATCCCATGGCTTATTAAAAGAGTAAAAATTAAAAAAATCAGCATAATGTTTGATGGTTACTAAACCAAATAAGTTATATGAATGGCAATTAATTGGGAATAAAAGTTACAGATCACTGGCAATTAGTGAAGTATAAATTAAGGCAATAATGAGATGCCACAATCAATAGATTAGAATGATTAAAATGAATAAGAATCTGTTCATACCAAATGCTTTGCAGTAAGTGAGGTTCTTATATACTGCTAGCAGAAATGAAAAGTATTAAAGACACTAGAATATCTTCCATGTATTTCCTCTATCAATAAACAAATATCCATTTACATGTATTTGCTATCCTATATATAGCCATCAAAGTAAGTTTGTTTAACCAAAAATTTACACACTAAATGTTTAAGTAGCACTTCTCATAATCACAAAAATAATACCAGGAAATAATGCAAAATTAACTCAGTGGATACATGGATCAGAAACAAAACAAACCAAACAAAATAAAATATGAAGATGCATCTTTACAGTGATATACTATTGAACAACACAAATGAATAAACTAATGGCACACAAAAACCTGGATATTTCAGGGCCCGGGAGATAGTATGGAGGTAAGGCGTTTGCTTTCATCCGGGTGCCCCATATGGTCCTCCGTGCCTGCCAGGAGCAATTTCTGAGCATGGAGCCAGGAGTAACCCCTGAGCACTGCCGGGTTTGACCCAAAAACCAAAAAAAAAAAAAAAAAAAAAAAAAAAAAAAAAAAAAAAAAAAAAAAAAAAAAAAAAAAAAAAAAAACAAAAAAAAAAAACCCTGGATATTTCCCAAAAAATTATACTGAGTTAAAAAAAGGCCAGTTTCAAAATGGCATGTGTTGTATAGTTCCATTTAAATTATATTCTAGACTAATATTTATAAATTGCAGGACTATAGACTATATCAGTAGTAAGAATGTGGAAAGAACACAAATTTTACATATTTGAAAGGGCAAAGTAATAATCATATATTGAGATTTATAAAGATATAATAACTCTGACTGGAGAGATAGCATGGAGGTAATGTGTTTGCCTTGCATGCAGAAGGGTGGTGGTTGGAATCCCCGCATCCCACATGGTCCCCAGAGCCTGCCAGGAGCGACTTCTCAGAGTAGAGCCAGGATAAATCCTTGACGGGAGTGACCCCAAAACAAAACCAAAACAAAACAAAACAAAAACAAAAAACTGTAATAACTCAGACATGTTATTTGTATAATAAAAGACAAGTAGAATAAAGATCTCCAGCACACACAAACATGTGGAAATTTGATACTTGATATGAAGGCAAAATGGCATTCCAGATCAATGGGAAAAATTAAGTACTTGCTAAATGCTTCTGGAAAAATTAGCTATCCATGTGGGAGAAAAAAACATAATTGGAACCCTGTGTCACATCATATCCAAAAATAAATTCCAGCTGGATTAAAGACCTAAATTTGAAAATCATACTTTAGATTGTGAAAAGGCTATATTTTTATCACAGGATACAGTTTCTTAAACACACCAAAAACACATACCATAAATTAGAAAAATCATAAATTTGATTGCATTAATTTTTTAAATTTGTTTGTTATAGATAACATTAAAAATTTAAAAATGGCCTACAAACCAAGGGAAGGTAATTAATAATACACAGCATGGGTAAAAGTCTCGTAGAAATAGATTTATTAAAAAGGAAAGAAGGAAGGAAATAATAGGGGGAAACCAATAAAAATTATCCGAAGTATGAATTTGCACAAGAGGAAACCATAAAAACCAATTAAAATATAAAAATGTTCTTGATCTCAGAATCAAAGAAATAAAAATATTCTTGATCTCAGAATCAAAGAAATATAATTAATCACACAACAAGAAATTCTTCCCCATTAATCAGAATCATCCAAATTCATCTGGAACGAGAATACCAGATATGAGAAAGGGCAAAACCATCAGAATATTTTATTTTGGAAGTACTAACAATTCATTTAGAAGAGAAGTTTGGCAATAGTTGCTGATTCATATACTCTAATATATATCAAGATACTCTAAGAATTTGAGATAGAGAAATTCTCTCTTATGTCAAAGAAGAAATATCTGATTATTTACAAAACAGCATAGGGGCCGGAGCGGTGGCGCAAGCTGTAGGGCACTTGCCTTGCACGTGCTAACTTAGGATGAACTGCATCTCATTACATCCTTGCATCACTCCCCCCAAGCCAGGAGCGATCTTTGAGCACATAGCCAGGAGTAAACTCTAAGCATCACGGTGTGGTCCCAAGGGGGGGGGGGACCAGCAGCATTTTCAATAGAAAATCATTATAAGAATTTAACTACCTGATAACAAGAGAATAATTTGAAAATATCTGCAAAATCTTATAAAGCAGAATAAAATAAATGAAATACAGCTATCCTCATCACCATTGACACATCATAAATGATCTCAGCAAGTAATGTTTAGGAATAAAAACAAGTTCCAGAACACATTATAATAAAACTACTTTGGTTTAATGCATAATAAGTTTATAAAGCCTGATAACTATGGAATAAGTAGGGAAATATATACATGGTTAAGTGAATGAATGAACTGAAGCAGTCAATAATGATTACATATATGAAATGGGTATGATTTGAGGTCTGATATGTTCATAATGATTTTACCTATATCGATAGTACACATCAATGTGTATAGTTATTAGGTAGATATTTAAATATTCATTTTTATTATACTTGCTTGACAATGTGAATACATATAGTTTGAAATAAGTATAGTTTAGAATTAAGAAAAGTTGTGATATAAGGCTCAACTATTTCAAATGTATTTGGGCACTTGTTTTATGCACATGTGTATATCTATATGCATTTATTCATAAGCAATGAGAAAGATTACAATTTTGTGATTTCATTGTATCTAGAATCAAAGACACAGCAAAGAAATTTTGATTTCATAGAACACCTTTAAGTAACCAAATGCAATGACTTAGTGTGCAGAGATAGAGGGCAGAGTTAGAATTATCTCTTTGATAGTGTGTAATGTTTACTTATATAACCAAAGAAAGATGATATTTATTTTAACTGTAACTGAGAAATGGATACAATGACCGACTTGTTTGACTATTTGGTTGGTATTTGACAATTAGTGTGTTTTCAATAAAAGTGTGCAAATGCATACACTTCTGTTTTCATGCCACAAATTATATTTTTAAATTCATTCTTAATTCTACTCTCTTCTAATAGCAAATAACATAGTAAATTGAGAGGTTATGGGGTTAGGATTTTGATTTTTCTTTTCAGAAATCCATTCTAATATTCATTTCATGCTCTGCCTAAAAGCAGATTAATACAAAAATATTAATCTAACTTTCTACCAGTTGGAATTCTAAGTATTCTAAAGCATTATTTCCAAATGCTAGAGAACATCCCAGTCAGCAGGTCTTGTTAAATCACATTATTGGTCGCTTCTTTCAGTGTCATTCATTCAATAAACTCAAATGAGGATTGAAAACTCTTGTTTTTATTTATTTATTTATTTTTACAAATTTGTGCAACTATCACCAATATCTAATGACCCTTGACAGAAAAAGTTTCTCCATTTTAAATTAGATATTGGTTATACTTGTACAACTTTGTAAAAATACCAAAACCCAAAATTATATGCTGGTTGAATTTTACTTTGCAAGTTTTAGTTCAATAAAGCTATTACAAATAGGATAATTTAATTATCTTTAAATTAATTGGGCTATATTTAGATAAATTTCTAAATTATTTTTATTCATATCTCTATTGAAACACCTTGATTAAAAGTATGATTGTAGTTGGGTTTCAGTCATGTATGTTGCACTGGTGAAAGGAGGGTGCTCCTTACATGTTGTTTTTATTTCTTTTTTAGCAGGTTGCCAATTCCCACTTTCACCTTCATCATCCAATTAAGGTAATGCTGTGGCTAGTACAATCACCAAACATGAAAGTGTGCCTATTAAAGAGACAGGCTTAGGGTTGGAAGGAAATTTGGGATATTGGGGGAAAGTTGGCAATAGTGTTAGTATTGATGTTGGAAAATTGTATGCCTAAAACTCAACTGTGAATAACTTTATAAATCAGAGGGCCTCAATATTATTTTTTAAATGAAGCTCCCCTTAGAACCAGAGATAAAGTTCTGGAACCAGTGCATGCTTTCCCAGTGTATACTATACTACTCTATATATACTACAGCATAATTATGTATAATAGAGCATGCTGTAAAATAATATATACCTCATTCTATATACTATGTATGTTAGTTCATGCTATATATATATATATATATATATATATATATATATAATAGATCATGCTATATTGGTATGATTTCCACATGCTGTCCTGAGCTTTTTAGGTACAGATACCTCCCTTGAAATATCTGAGCAGTTCTTTGGAGGCCCCCCAATATAAAAATCAATAAAATTAAATAAAAATAAATTCCCTGTATTTTTTAGTCTCTTCTAGTATCATTGAAAAGTGATCTCTACTGTCAAGTCTTCAGTATCATTTATATAGAAATAACTTTTAAATCTGTTTCTGTGAGCTATCTCTATATATACTTACAAATATCAACAGATGTCGCATAGCCTTTCCAGTGGAACATAATTAAAATTAAACTCATTATTTCTCCAATTTCCTTGTATGAGCATGCAATTCTTCATGACTGGTGGAGAAGAAAATTACATCAAGTTACTGTTCAAATATTTTTTATTTTTACCTACTAGAGTTGGTGTATTCTATGTTCCGTAGTGAAAATCGAATGTTTTCTGTATGTGAGTCATCACTTTCTCATGTAGGTTGTTTTGTATTAATGTGGAAAGAATTTGAACTTCAGAATTAAGCACACCCAAAAACTAAACCACTGCTCAGTTTCCCCTTATGTAAGGCTTCTGTGGTGTCTGGGCAAATTATTCCATCTTCTTATAACTCTGTATCTTTTTTTTTTTTTTTTTTTTGGTTTTTGGGCCACACCCAGTGACGCTCAGGGGTTACTCCTGGCTATGCGCTCAGAAGTCGCCCCTGGCTGGCCTGGGGGACCATATGGGGCACGGGGGATCAAACCGAGGTCCGTCCAAGGCTAGCGCGGTAAGGCAGGCACCTTACCTTCAGCGCCACCGCCCGGCCCTTTTTTTTTTTTTTTTGGGGTATGTATCCTTATTTTAAATAAGCAAATCAATGGAACCCATTTCACTATGCATCATATTATAATTGCTTGCTTGCATCACAGTTTTCAAATCTGCTCTAGACTCACCAGTCAAGGTATGAAACTTTTCTGCTTTTCTCTCCCTTTCTTCTCTGGATGTCGAGGGTGTGAAAAGACTATGTTTAAGTGGCCATTATATCTGTTTCTTAATCTAGTACTGGGGGTTGTCATATTGAATGGCAAATGCCTCATTTGGTCTTGGCACTGTTTGGTATTTGGTGATCAAAACTTATCCCACCAAATTAGCTCACCAGTTATTCAGAAAACTATTTCTAGAACTGTGATGTTTTGGTGAGAGAATAATTCCAGTTTCTGGTTTTTCACTAAGGAAGCCTGAGTCCTACTCTGCCAGACTAAGCACTTAAAATAAATTTAGCTGCTACTAAGTTCTCTCCAAAACTGAAACACTTATAGGAAAGATGCAGATGTGTTCTTAAACAGGATGCTTTTTTTTAGTACAACAAAAGAATTGCTGTGCTTTCCCTGGGACTTGCAGCTCATCAATTTTTCCAATCAGGATTGTCCAGGTTTCTGTCAATGATATTCCTTGGGTAGTTTCCCAGTAATAAAAATAGCCTCCTTCTCTTTCTCATTCTTCTTATTTTCCTCTTCTCCTTCTTCCTGATCCTCTTTCTCACTCCTCCTCCTTCTCTTTCTTTTTCCTCCCCCACTTTTCCTTCTTTCTATTTTTGCTTATTGTCATTAAACAGGAGAACCCCAACATTTTTTTGTGATAGAGGAAAAGTCCTTACTTAAGAAGAGCTCATGGAGGCCTAGTGAGAACGCCAGTGTTTTCCTTTTTAGAACTGTGTACACAATTTGCAGGCAGTGCATGACCTCGATTCTCTTTCTAGCTCATGTTGATTAAAAATTGTTTTTTTTTAAAGCAGATTTTCATTGCAAATGAAGACGGAAGCATCGTAACTATATTTATCACTAACAGCCCTTACTTGCCAGTGATTATCAATTAGTGAAAACAGATTTTAAGGATTAAAACAATAACATACAGTATTTATCCTCCAAACCATACTTCTCATTAAAAAGTCTTTCCAATTGGCCTATAAAGGGCAATGTTGTCTTTTCCTTATGTGGGAAGAGAAGGTTTTGAATTTTGCACCATATTTGTGTCTTTCTTCATAATTACCCATGTATAAAATGCTTCATTTCATACTCCTGTTTTTTTTATAGTGCTCAATAACTGAATAGATGATTTCCCCCCCTGATATCCAGACTGAATATTTGGTAAGTGAAATTTGTTATTTCAACCCAGTAGTGAAATTTTCCAGTTTCTTGCTTCATAAAAGGAACTTTAGTATGAGTATTGAAAACATGTTTTTCTTTCATGTTGACTAAAATTATACTTTCTGCATTAGGGACATTTATTAATAGCTAAAGTAAAAAATGAGATATCACTATTTGTTGGATAAGGTTGGGTCACATATGGCAGTCCTCAGAGTTTACTCCTGGCTAAGTATTCAGGGATCTTGCCTAGCAGATTTAGGGGCTCTTATTGGGGGCTGGGGTTTGGGCCCAGGTTGGCAGCTTGCAAGGCAAGTGGCCTGCCAGTTGTACTCTCTCTGATCCCAGAATCACCTTAATAAGTCTATACTTATTGTCATTATTCAAAATAGTACACAAAACATGATTTTTGTTATTGCTTAGTATACTCAAGCTTGTTTTTAAAATTATATTGAGAGTGTTGATCTACAAAAACATCCAGCCTAATTTTATTTATGTTCCTTAGATTATTTAATCTATATATTGTACCAAACTGCTTTTGATTTCAATTGCTAACTCAATGGTATATTTTAGTTATGAAACATGAGTGCAAGAGTTAACTCTTCAAGATAAGGTGATCTTGTTATTGCTGTAGATAACTGAGGTGTGGACTAACAGTAAACCATGTCTTCAGGTTCTACATGTTTTCAATAGAGGTCTGGGATTTTTTTTCTTCTCAGGTGTGTATCTTTTCCTTCCCCTCTTTATGTGTTTAATTTGTTAACAATAACCAGAAATTTAAAATGACAGAACCAGAGGTACAGCATTCTGGAACTTTTAACTTTTGTGAACTGGTGAGAATAGTGAAATGTACAAGGTTCCTACTTAACGACTTCCCCATCTTCTCTTATAAATTCTATGTAGTCAGGCAGGAATAGGATATGTATTAGACAACTAACATCTGGTCTGAATATCTATTAGGACCATATGCTTTTCTCTGCTATATTATCATCCTAGAATAGATTAAGGGAAATCCAAACCAAATGGGGATTTGGGGAAATTTTCAAGGGTCACTTAATAGAGTAATTTTGGTTTTTCCTTTGCAGTGAACACAGCATACTATAGAGACTATATAAGAGACCTAAGGGGAAAAAATCTCAGGGCAGAAATAACTTGAATAAACAACCGTCATAATCATAACCATCTTCCTCACAATTTTCAAATGGGAAAATGAATCTGTTAATTATCACAGTTGTATATTATCATAAATGTATAAATACTGCTGGGATTTTACTTAAAAGATGTTGTTCTGTTCAATAGCCTTATAGTCTAAATGAAAAGCAGTAGTTTTTTTTTTTTGTATCTAACTTCATTCCCTCCTACCACTAACTTCTTGCAGATAATATTCAAAGTGCTTTTGGGACTGGCTCTGTCTCTTTACCATAAGGATTTCTTAGTTTATGGTTGTGAGATCTTCATGGCCAAATGACAAAATACTAAGGTTTGATTGCATAAAAGCAAGCATGAACTCTGTTCTCTAAAAACATGTTGGGAGAGTCAAGTTCATTTGATTTATATTTTAAAATTAGATATCAATGTTTCAATTTGAAAATGTTCCTCACCTCAAAACTCTACCAATGAAATATTTGTCTATGATTTTAAGACCTTTTATATCTATTCTTTTAAGAAATAAGATCTATATTGAATTTACAGCTAAACAGTGAACATGAGTTATGAAAATAAACAGAAGCTAATGAGAGATAATTAGAAAATATATCACTGAGAAAAATTAAAGTGAAGTAAGAATATAATTTATTAAAAACCATATAAATATTCCAAATATATTGTAAATAGAGTGAATCTAAGTTCATTATATTATTTTATTATTTTTGAATCCTTGCAGATGTCTTGGAACTTCTTATATCACCACAGAGTAAGTGAAAAATATTTGATTCCATCTTTAACTTAAGCCTTCTGGTTAAAGTGGATCTTCTATGGATATAAAGCTAGCATTTAGTTCCTTTACATTTGAAAGGATAGCATTTATTTAATATTAAATAATTTTAATTGGTCTCAACCAAGACTGTTGAAAAGTCAGTAGTACATTTCTTTAGTCAGTTCTTCAACCATTTTGTGAAATTTAAAATTAAATCCAGGATGTGGCAACATTTTACTATTCTCTTATTTTTATTATAATTCATACTTCCTCCTTCCTATTTCTGTTAAGTAATATTATTCTTTTTTGTATAAAATAATTTTTTCAGGAAAATATGAGAAGAAGAACACACAAAAAATTTGTTCAAATAAAATGTGGTCTTCCTCAGGTTGGACAGAGCTCACCATAAAACATAAAGTAAAAGAAAGAAAATTATACATCTTAGATGATCTCCAAAAGTGGAGGTTGTTCCCCAGGGTATTCATTTTTAAAGTTTTGGAGCTGAGTGACTAGATAGGAATTGATTGGGGATTTTAATTTTTGTTAATATGCTGTTGTAAGTTGTATATGTGGCCATTTAATTCAGGAATTTCAATATTTGTGGCTGATATGTTGGCTTTCATGGGGCATCATTCCAGCTGCCAGACCTTCTGGAAGTAGGAAAAGGTAGAGGTACAATGTCTACTTTTACTCTAAAAGGTCACGGAATTATCAGCCCAAATAATGACATATCTGAAGTTTGGCAGATTTGGCAACTCTGCAGAGCAATGTGGTTGAACGGTGATGCTGGGCCATTATTAAAACTGTGGCTGTGGCTGGTGGATATAACTTTAGTAGGACAAAGATTTGACTTTGTCTTATCCTCCTGAGATTACTGTTTTCAGGTGAGTAGCCAGTGTATCTATCATTTTTTAACAAGTTTGTTTATATCTTTTTAGAGAATATAGTTAATCTATGAACTGACCAGAGAGAAAGTTCTTTGTTCTGTTTTGTTTTGTTTTTGTTTTGGGGCCACAGCTTAGCATTGCTCAATGGTTACTTCTTGCTCTGGACTCAGGAATTACTTCTGGCAGGCTTGGTGAACCAGATGGAATGTCTGAGATCAAACCTGGGTAGGCCATGTGAAAGTCAAACACTCTATCTGCTATTCTATTGCCCTGGCCCCAGAAAGCTCTTATGTTAATCTAACTTAACCATTATTTTTAAGTTGGGCAATGCTCTTATATAGACATAGGGACAGAAAAAAGATAGTACAATTATGCCATACATTCCACCAAAATATCACAGAGATAGAATAAATGTCTCATTATTGTAAAAAATGTCTAAACATGGATATTTGGTTAATCTGGAATATAAATCAAATAAAATCAATGAAAGATTTTCCAAATCAATGAAGATTTGGAAGCTAAAAGTTCAAAATCTATTCTTTCCTATTTGATCTAAGCAACATGCAAAAAATCTATTTCAAATAAATATATCCCTATATTTAAAAAATAATTGTTTTTATTACATATCAAATGTAATGGGTAGATACTAATGGTAGAATATCAACAAAGACAACATGTAAACTTTGAGTAAACTATTAAAATAAAATTAATGGATATTGATTCAATTTCCAAAAAGGTTTTGGTGTTTTTGGGCTGCACATTGTACTGCTCACGGGTTACTGTTGACTCTGCACTCAGAAATCACTCCTGGCAGGCTCAGAAGACAATACGCAGAGGAAGTTGTATAACTAATATCATTTTGAATATTGGTATAATTGCTGTTATTTTAAAATGATAGAAAGCACTTCATATAGTGATTGTAGGTTAAAAATCTTCCTTTTAGCAACAAAAATGTTTTAGTAGTTTTATAAAAAAAATTAATAGTAATTAAGAATATACTTCAGTGATGATGATAGAATGAACATTATAGAACTATGGAAAATGACAACCAATATTCCTGTCCATTAATATGAGTTATTACCAGCCAAAAGTTGAATTTGCTTTCTACTTGTGAACTAGAATCAAAGAAACCTTAATAGGTAATATATTCTACACTTGAAGATTAATAGGTCTAACCTTTAAATCATCGTGAATATACAAAAAAAATCTACATAATCATTCACTTGTAACAGTTTCAATTTTATTTATTTTTCTGCAATATGCCATTGAGAAGCATATTTCATATAAAGAATAAAATATTTATTTAAAGTTTAGTTTTAAGACAGATAAAAATATAACAATTATAAACAATTTGATTTTTCTTTTTATCCTTAAAAATTTACATATGCATGCCTGTGTATATGTATACATTGGTTTTAGGTCTGCTTGATGTCAAATTGACTATATCTTTGAATCAGTATCATGTGTACAGAAATACAGAAATTTTTCTTTCTTTTGTGGTTAAGGATTGTAGATATAAAAGGCTGTCCTATAATCTTAAATTACATTGAATTTTGACCCCAATTAAATTGATTAAATGGTCTACTGGATAGCACATGATAATCAAAACTTTGTAATGCCCTATAATATGTAATAAATAACTTGAACATGAATTATAACATACATTTCTCTAAATCTGCTATTCTGTAGTTTTTCTTACATCATAGTGCTCTAATTGTTTGAATAAAAAGAGTACCAGAAACTTTACTACATGTAAAATGAGTCAGATTTTACTTTGAAAAAAATATTGGAAGTGAAATGGAAAACATTCAGTGTATTTTTATAAAACAAAAAAATAGTGTACTTCTGCTGAAAATATGATGTATGCAAGTAAATATATAGTGTTAGCTTAATTATTAGTTTTGAGATAGTTACATACTAAATCAATTTTGAAATTCATAAAAATAATTAGATTTAAGTTAATATATAACTGATCTCTTTAAGTATCCGAAGACAGGAAGACAGTATTAATACTTAGCATTCAGCTAATTAAAAATACATAGGAACTTAACTTTTGATAAGAGATGCATCTTGTGAATTTTTGAATATAATTATTTTTAAAATAGTGGGGTAATTATTTATAAGCAACAACATCAACAACAGTCAGGGGCCTGAGCAATAGCAAAGTGTTTGCTTTGCGCGTAGCATACCTAGGACGGACCTGGGTTCAATCCCTGGCATCCCTTATGGTCCAACAAGCTAGGAGCGATTTCTGAGAGCATAGCCAGGAGTAGCTTCTGAGCGTGACCGGTTGTGGTCCCCAAACAAAAACAAAACAAAACAACAGTCATACTCAATAAGTGAATTTCCCTTTGTATTTTATAAAATTTATTGATATAGAGAGAAATGATGAGAGCACTAGAATATTTAAAGGAATTTGCATACTTTTGTGAGGCTTACTAATAGTTTCAAAATTTCATCCTCCTGAGTATTATTTCAGATACTGTCAAAAAAAAATAAAAACAAAAATAAAACAAGGTGGGGATATGGTGTGGGTGGGAGAGGCTTATCGTGCATCATTCTCTCTTGTTTTTTTTTTTTCTTTTTTGAGGGGGAGTCACACTCGGCAGCTCAGGGGTTACTCCTGGATCTCTGCTCATTAATCACTCTGGCAGGCTCTGGAGACCATATGGGATGGCAGGAATCGAACCACGGTTCTTTCGGTGTTAGCCACGTGCAAGGCAAAAGCCCTACCACTGTGCTATTGCTCTGGCCCCACATCATTCTTAAACTAATTGGGCTCAATAGAAATGAAGTAAAATGAGGATTGTGGGGAGATGCCATCTAGGACTTTCAGTACATATACATTTAGACCATGACACACTGAAAATACTAAGCTTATTGTTGAATTCTAATATTTATGAAAGATTGTTGGGGACAGAGAGATAGAATAGCAAATAAGGCACTTGACAATCAAAACTGGATCTCAAATACTGCATATGGTCCCCCAACTATCTCCAGGAGTGACACAGAGCAAGGAGATGAATTCTGTCTCCATGCCTACTTTTCTGCAATATCTATTTTCAGTCTGTTGCTAAAAAATAATCAAGAAAAGTAACAATTATTTTAGATATAAATTTCATGAGGTTATTATCACCTTGGGCCATAATTCCACTTAAGGATCTGGGCAAAGTAAATTCTGGAAAGAACCACCATATTACGTATCATTTAGAATATTCATGAGAGGAAACCACACCATCAAAATTATAGGAATTTAGAAGAAGTTTATTTCAATTCATGGACGACTTTTTGTCATTCAAGATTTCAATGAAGCTAGCCCAAAGATATGACAGAATTATTGTAATCTTGTACTGTTTTAGTGGAGAAGACATTTCTTCTGAATAAATATGCTCCTGGTAAAAATTATTTGAATAATAAACTGACAGCAAAATATTTTAATTAAAATATTGTAAACACATAATTGATAAATTAATAGGATGCATAGAAAAGAATGACTTCTTTGTTTCACTTTGCTTTTCAGTTTTTGTGCCACACCCAGAAATGTTCAGGCCCTACTCCTAACTCTACACTCAAGAATCATTCCTGTTCAGGGACTATATGTGCTGGGGATCAAACCAAAGTTGACTGTGTGCAAGATAAGTGCCCTACCTGCTATAATATCTCTCCAGATCAATGACTTCTACTTTGGAAGAATTTTTATTGTTACCAAGCAACAACTCACATGCTAGAGAGAAAGTCAGTCAATGTAAAACAAAGTCAATCAATGTGACAAATTCCTGAAGCCACCCAACCTTCAGCTAACACTATCCTCATAAGTCATAGCCTTCAGTATTGAGTCACATTCCTCTACTAGAATAAAATAATTAATTCATGAGGTGTTTAGCATCTTTTAACATTAAAATGTTTTTAAATAAACTTATGCATATTTATTTTAATGTACTATTACTATAACTCTAGTAGATTAATAGAGGCCATTGTATACAAATTTTTTATTTTTATTTTGGTGAAGTCATACTCTGCAGTACTCAGCAGTTGCTTTTGACTGCATTCAGGAATCAGTTCTGGTGAACTCCTTGAGGTCTACCAGAAGTCTTGGTTGGCCACATGCAAAACAAACACTCTCTTGCTGTACTATCTTTCTGGTCTATGAATAACTTTGCATGTGGTGGGAAACTAAATAATTCTTGTGGCTTCTTTTACTGCAATGCTTTCTTTATTATGATGATTTGAAATTAAATATACATTATCTTCAAGGTGCACCTGTTTGTCAAGACCTCATTTAAACTCTAGAACAGATGGATGCTATTATAATTCAGATGTCTTTCAAATTGTAAAGATCTTTAAATATTTATTTATTAAATGACTTCACTAATTTAGTTTACAGTAGATAATCTGATTTTTTCCTCAGAATTTATATGGCTAATAACATCATCAAAATTTATATATTGACTGATATGCTGACAAGAAATTTATGGACCCAAGTAATGTCACTGAAACCTAATTTTCCTGCCAAAATAATACTTCAGTACTTTTTAGTAGAATAATGCAAAAATATCAAGAGTTTATGAAAAAAAGGGAGTGAGTGAAAAAAAGTTTATGGAAGAAAATCATCTCCAAATTGTAGCTATAAATACAGTAACAAATTACTATCTTATACCTGCCTTAGAATATCAATCAATCTTTTACAATAGGGCATGCACTATAGAAGTAGGTGATCATGAAAGAGGAAAAGAAAATCAACAAATATAATATCAACAAAATACTCCATAATACTACCAAAGAGCAAGAATATTTAAAAAGGGAATAGACTTCTAACACTAGCAATAACACATAATGTTGCTACTTTTCCCTTATATTTTCTGTTTCCTATTTTACCTAATATACTAGAACAATAAAAAGGATGAGATTATTAGTTTAGTTGCTGTAAAAGTTGATAACATTGATGTTTTTATTTGCCATAAAAAGTTTTCTACTGGGGCTGGGCGGTGGCGCTGGAGGTAAGGTGCCTGCCTTGCCTGCGCTAACCTAGGACGGACTGCGGTTTGATCCCCCGGTTCCCCATATGGTCCCCCGTGCCTACCAGGAGCGACTTCTGAGTGAATAGCCAGGAGTAACCTCTGAGCGTCACTGGGTGTGGCCCCCCCCAAAAGAAAAGTTTTCTAGTTTTGAGAACATACATTTAATAGGGAAATGAGCATGACAACAAAGGGGATGATGTAATGCATCAGTAATTCTTTGCTAATGATCTTAAAAAATTATTTTCATCTAAATCAAAAAATGATATTTCTATACCTGGGGCTATATTCTTCAATTGGAGGCAACGTTGTCTTTTCTGGAGGCCTTTTTCAGTTCATATCTTGGGATGTTACTGGCATCTAGTAGGTAGGGGTCAGGAATGCTGTTAAATTTTCCAAAATATGCAAGATAGTCCTATGAGTGAGTTACCTACCCAGATAAGAACTGTGCTGAGTCTAAGATGCACTAGATTAGAACTTTGAAAGAAAAAGAAGTTTTCTTGATTTCTTCGCTACAGAAAATGGCCTCTCTTTAAACTGGAAACTGAAGTTTATATTGGCTATTCTTCAATGTAAGATGCTAGATAAAACTGCTCAAGAAAATAGATAAATACTGTATTCCTACAGAAGGTTATGAAATGCTCTCACTGACTTGTTGGATGCACGATAGGAGAGCTACCACTCTCTCCATAAATATTCATCACTATGGAAACCTTCCCACATCCATGCACTCCTATAACCTTAAATGGCAAACACATATTTTATAAGGATGGTGAGAGAATAGAGAATTAAATCCTTTATTGGCATCCAATTGAATACTAGATTACAGATCCTAGACCAGTGTTTCTAAACCTAGGCTTTTCATCAATGTCAACTCCCGCCCCCTCCCAAAATTCTATTCTTTAGCCCTTTCAACATACAAACAAACAGCAAAGTGAGAATTTACTGGGTTGGGTTCCAAGCCAAAATAGTACACACTATTTTGAAGTGTCCTGTGAATACTAACTTAAAATTTAAGTGAAAATTCATGCTCTAGTCTTTATTCATAGTCATCTTGCTAGCCAAAAACAAACAAAAAACAAAAATGAAACAAAACCCACCCAGAAATGTTCATGTATTAATGACATAATGTCAGATATTTGGGAGAGATTGTAGATGAACTCTGAGTGGTTTCAACAATTTGAGTTACTTAAAAGTCTACTTCCCGACTTTTTAAAATTGATATTGATAGCTCCAAGACAGATTCCTCCCAGTTCCCGCCCCCCAACAGAACCACAGAACTTGAATCATCTTGTTCTGTCCCATAAATTAAGGGGAGAAAAGGAAAGTAGATGATACCAGGAGCAAACCAGTCATATGAACATTGAGTGCAAATAAATGATAATCAGGCCTAAATACCAAACCCAAAGTCAACAACAACAGAATCAAGATCTACAACAAGTTATATACAAAGTAGATCGGTTACACTATAAGTCCAGGATCAAAGGGGGGAAGTCTGGTAAGCATGCTAGGAATAGGGGGAAAGGGAGGTCGACACTGATGGTGGGGAATCGCCCTAATTCACTGCCACTATGTACCTTATATATAACTGTGAAAGACTTGTAATTCACATGGGTCTCAATAAAAATTATTTAAAAAAAAGTTAAGGGGCCAGAGCAATAGCACAGCGATATGGCAACTGCCTTGCACTTGGCTGACCCAGGACTGACTTCGGTTTGATCACCGGCATACCATATGGTCCCCCAAGTCAAGAGCGATTTCTGAGCGCATATCCAGGAGTAACCCCTGAGCCTCACTGGGTGTGCCCCTCCCCAAAGAAACCCCCCAAACTTAAAACATAGGTGGGAAGTAATTACAGTATACGATTATTGTGTGTATTTATATGTTCATTGAACAAAGCTAATCATTTGTCAAGGGAAATACTAGATTTTGACTGGAATAGAATTTGAAGACAGATAATACTATGAGAAGCAAAATTTGAATTTGTCCCTAAAAACTTTGATGAGGAGGGGATATGGTGTAAACAAGCCATCTGTGTTGTGATATGAAACACATTCCCGCATGGTGGCCCTTGCAGGGTGCCTTATTATCCAGAGAAAAGGAGGGGAGCTTGCTGCTAGCGGGACCAAAGACAACAATTCAGACCAACTTCAATTTTAAATATGCATAAAATTATTTCAGCAAGGAGGGGCATTATTCAAAAGTCAGGCAATAGATGAATTAGTACAAACCTAAGAACTGAATAAACTACAGTATTGGCAAAGCAGAGCTCTGATGCTGCTCTATATAAACACCAAAATGAACTGTTAAATTTAGACATGAACAGATTCAAATGCAGTTTGTCCTTTTTCTATCTATAGTATGAATCCTTCTGATCATGTACTGTACATTTGATGAAAGCATGTGGCTGTGGCAAATGTCCCCCAGGAACTGATCCAAATCAGAAGTTCAATTTGCTTCAAAGCTCTTTCAAATGTTCCAGGGGTGAAAAGTGGACTGAGTTTCCCCAATTCTTCCTTTAGATTTTAAAGCACTCACATATACTTAAAGGGATAAAAGGAGATATAAAATTTGAAAATAATATTTGTTTTGCTGAAAACAAATATTTTCTTCAGTTTTGAGAGACACATTGTTCGAGATAAAAAAAAAACAAATAAGACTCTTGCTCAGTCTCCTAGAAATGCAGTTATTTTTATTTATGTTTCCATTTCCAAATTATTATTTTTATTTTTTATTTTTATTATTATTATTTTTTTTGGTTTTGGATCACACCCGGCAGTCTCAGGGGTTACTCCTGGCTCCATGCTCAGAAATTGCTCCTGGCAGGCACGGGGGACCATGTGGGGCACCGGGATTTGAACCGACGACCTTTTGCATGAAAGGCAAATGCCTTACCTCCATGCTATCTCCCGGGCCCCAAATTTCCAAATTCTAAGGTCAAGATTGATCCTGGGATTTCAAATGAAGACAACATAAATTCCAGCTCCAATTCCTATTAGCCCTGTGTTCGTCTCAGCGATGCTCAGTTTTATTTCAGAAGAAATACTATTTCCTGTACTAATTGTGGTAACCACTTTTGAGAACTCTCAAATTGTGCATGATTATAAACAAGAATGTAGTAATAGATACATGTAAAATATGACTGAATTTCAACAAACCAAGCAACAGGGAAATTAATTCAGTCAGTGAATCTAGAAGTTCAGGAAGAAATTGACAAGCAGGAAAGTTGGGGATTATAAACGTTTCTATAGGACTTATAATGTGGTGGAGACATGACTGCATGTATCTGTCAATTCATAATGCACTATAACTAAAAGAAGTGAATTTACTATTTAAAGTATATGTCAATATAAGTATGCATTCTTCAAATATTATTAAAGAAGATAAAAATTAAAGGTTGAAGATAGCTGAAAGGGACTAGGATGCCTGCTTATAACAGCACTTTTGTTCTTTTCTCTCCTTATTGTTTTATAGTCAAATATTTTAAATAGAGAATCTACCTTTGAATGCTCTTTATATTGTCTATATTTCTTTATTTCTTGTAAAACTATTTCTTCTCTTTTATAAAACATCAAACAATTCCTTTATTGTTGAATCTAATATGCTTTCCATTGTTGTGATTAATTTTATTTCTATTGAATCCCTTTTGCTTTTTAATCATTGAAGACCCAGAATCTTTTTGCAGGCTCTGTTTATTTTTTCACCCACAAACAAAAAATTCTCAAATCTGTGTAACCAGCTCACTCTTTAAACTATTTTCCATCTATGGCTATTTTTTTTTTATCATCTCAACCACGAATGGCTTCAGAAACTATGCTTTTAAGTCTCCTTCATTTCAAAAACAAAAACAAAAAAAACCCCAAAAAACCAACAACCCTCCCAAATAAAAAATTGATTTATTTATTAAAAAAGTAGTTTAACAGCTTTTTAATTAAATATTTTCCAAAATAATTTATTGTTACTTCAAAACTTTCCTAGAGTCAAATGCCACAAGTATTCTTTATATTTTATCACATAGATAAAGAGGGAGTGTATACACCTTGTTTTTAGAGATCTCTTTATTCTAGAAGGTGTCAATATTTACTAAAAAACACCTCAATATTTCTCACTATGGTGACAGATAACGTAAGTTTTTCGCAGGGCTTATTATCCTTTTCATCTATTTTTGCTAATTTTCTCAGTATTTTCTGCCAGGGAAAAATTAGTATTACTTTGTAATATTGTCTATAATGGGATTATTATTTAATTAGTTACATAAATTGAGGCTAAAAGCATTTTGATGATAGTAAGAATTTGTTTCTTGAAATATTTTGACCCTGTAATTATTTGTCATCTTTTAATGTCATTTATATCTCTCTTTCATTTTGTTTATTAATGTCCTTAATAAAGTTGTATAGTTTTGTTTGTGCATAGTAGTTGCTATTTAGCTAAATTCTCTTGTGTGTGTTTCTTTTAGTTTGACTAGAATAAATTCTCTGTTTCTTTTTAACCTGATTATTTCTCTAGACAGAAGAGGGATTTCCCCTATTATTTTTTTTATCAATATTCACACATATTCTTTTAGTTTTTATGATTAGATAGTTCTATCATTCGATTGCTGTGTTCTTAGTTATTTTTAAGGAATTTACAACATTATAGTTTTTCCGATTTAATCACAACTTCTAAAATATATGTCTTGCGTGACACTGTAATTTTATCTTGTCTTAGGAATTTTAAACAATAATGCTATTAGTATTCCTCAACAACTTAAGTGTAAATTTTAGATAAGCCTAAAGAAGCATAAATCTAATTTATTTGCTTTATTTTAATACCAATTATCAATTTGAAGATGCATACTCCTGTGCTTTCCCAATTTTACAGTGAAATAAATATTTATAATATTAATTATAAAAATAATATGAATTATAAAAACAGGAAATTTTTGGATGCACCATTTTGTTTAAAATTCCAAGAATTTATGAGACTATATAAGAATAAAAATGTAATTGTAATTCAAAATTTATTCATCAGTAAATAGAAAGCTTTTAAATTTATTGATGTTCTTTTTAATGCCACATTATAATATGCTCTTATAATGTTGAGGTAGACAGTAAGCATCAGATAATACATAATAATTGTGATATTTTATGAAATCAAAACAGCAGTGTAAAAAGTTAAATCTACAGTCTTTCAAGAAGACTCAAAAAAGTTGATGATATTAATGCATTTCAGAGAGAGAGAAATTTGACTCTAGCTCGATCAAAATCTCTTAGAAAATAAAAAGAACTCTAAGAAATTTTATCAAATGGAATTCTGTTTAATGATTATAAATAAGTGACTATATAATTTTATTGGAATAACATTAACATTTTTCTTAGCATTTGACCTTTTATTTTATCCTATAAAGCATCTTATAGTTCCAGTTTCAAGACAGTTTTGCTAGATATACACATTCACAAATTTACTTCAGTTTTTATATAAATTCACAATACATGTCTTAACTTTTAAAATCTTATGAAAGTACAATTCCTGTACAATGGAAATGATTCCAAAGATCAATTTCTATTATGCTGTGGTAATGAAAATCTACTAGATACAAATTAATTTTCTAATTTTAAAGATGTTTTGTATGAATGGAATAAACCCTACATAATTTTGATATTTTGGGTATTTTTTGCCTACCTTAATTTAATTCTTATTACATATATTACTTTTGGTATTGGATAAAAATAGTAAGAACTTATAGACATATATTGAATATAAAACAAATGGCATAGAATAATCTGCTAGAATATCATTGTGCATTGAGAAATACTAGTAAAATGATATTTTATATATCATAGCATAATTTGTTCTTGAATTTCCAGCTAAAAATTTCCTGTCAGTTTTATTTATATGGTATCCTTGTTGAGTCTCAGTACTATGATTGCACTTAGTCAAGTGAGGTTCCACAACCTCTAGATATATTCAAGCAAAATATTTTTTGTATATAATTTTGAAATTTACCAAATATGACTAGAATTATTTCAACGTGCTTAATAATCTATTATAATTAAAATTCTGCAAAGTTATTAGAACTGTTAAAAGTACATTTCCTTTAAAATAGCTTTTGAAATTATTATGTCACTATTTTTACAATTTTAATCTTGAATATATGTTGTGATGCAATTCTAAAGTAGCAGAATTTTGTAACTTTCTACTCTAATTTTTAAAGTCATGATATATACTACCGTTTTATTTTTGTCATCTTTGTATTCATATTTTACTAGAGATACTAGATGCATAACATTTATTTTTTTATTCAGAAAAATTACATAGCATTCCTTTTAAATCTCTCTATATATAATTTTAAAAACCTGTTTAATTAGTTTCACCACTCAAATACTTTCAAGAATACTTATATATTTATTCTATTAGACTTTCAAATTTTATTTTCAAAAAAGAGAATAATGGAATTACATTTCTTAAGCACTTATATTTCTTGTTATTAGTTAACCCTAACGATTAAATGCACATTTATAATACAAATTGCATATGAGTACACATTATAAATTTTGGGGTACTTTATTCCCCTATTAAAATTATGTTTTTTTCCACTTGTTACAGAATAATAAATAAATAACCTAATTTTATTTAGATTGCAAATAAACATTTTTATTTTGTTCACTTTTTTAAATATTTTCCCTGACTACCAGCATCATTTTCAATTCAGTTTTTACAAGACAATACATATTACAATCCTACCGTGATTTAATTTAAAGTTCAAATAATCGGTTTTGTTAGGAAGTCTTTCAAATGGAGTATTGAGGGTTGGACAAATCTTTTGTCTTCCATAATTTATTCTTGTTTCCATTTGTTTTATTGCTCTGAAATTTTACTCTGTAAATTGTTAGTTCTGCCATTCCATTTTATTATTCAATTCTTTTCTTTGTTTTTACAAAGTTGTTGAAAATTCTAGATGAGAAAAAGGTTGCCTTATTTCTTGAATCTGAAATGATTCTAAATGCCTGGACTCCAAACACAACTATTTCCTGTTCATTTACCTCCCCATGGATCCCCCATGGTAATATGGGTCTCCCAGTCCCATGAAAAAACAAACCATCCAATCAAAAGTCTGACTTACACACAATGACCTGACTCTCCTTGCCTCTGTTCTGGTCTTTGCTTCTCTCATCTTTATAGCGAGAAATTCCTCTTTTTCTCAGAGCTGTTCTTTTTCTTTGTTTCTCACCTACCCACTCCTCAGACAACACCAAGCCGTCACTCGCAGTCTCTGCTTTGATAATTAGGGAATTTAGAGCTTCTGCCCGGATAGGGATAGCTCTGCAGAGCTTTAGGTTCGTACTTCTAACTACTTGTTGGATATTGTCAGATATTTCACAGAAAATGCAACTTCAATGTAACGTGAATTTTACTCAGCCTCCTTTTCTCACTCTCATCTGATCTTCAGTGGAAATGGCAGCACCACCCCTAGACTTCCGAAGCCAGAAAATTCTTCAGTGCTCTTGACTTAAATGACTTCTTCACCATGTGTGTTATAATATACTTTTTCAAATTTTTATTGTGGTTAAAGTGAATTACAAATCTTTCATAGTAATATTTAAGGCACATAGTGACAATGAATGAGGGGCATTCCCATCACCAATGTGTGTTATGATATTTTTATTGCTATTTATAGTTGTCATACTCCACCATCTTTTCTATATTTTCTTTAGGCATCCTTTCAACCCAATTTAATCTCTTATTAAAAAATTTCTTCTCATCTAGTCTATTTTATTTTTACCTTCCATGAACTACTTTTTCCCCTTACACTGCAACAGACTATGGTCCTCAAGTTCTAAAATGATCAGGCTCAGCCAGCCTTAACTGCGCCATTCCACACTTTTTTTACATCCAAAAATGATCTTATTAGACATTTAGTCTCTTTCACTATTTACAAAAATAACTCATACTTATTCTTTAGATTTCAATTTAGATACTACTAATCTAGGGCCTCATCTCTGACCAAATCATCACACTTCCTCCATTTGGATTAACTGTTCTTTCTGCATATTTCTGTAGCATTCTATAATGGTCTTTCTATAAAATTTGCTACATGATATTATTAATGCCTATTTATTTTGTCATATCACTACTTAAGTGAGATTGATGAGTTGGATATAATTATGTATTTTGTTAGAGTATCTCCCTGAGACCATTAATGTCCTGATAACTAGTCATCTGATATGATAGATATGTTTTTGATTTCTGTGACAAATTTGGCTGTGCTCGGGGCTTACTCCTAACTCTGTGCTCAGGGGACCATTATACCCAGGATGTTTGTGTACAACACAAACACCCTATTAGACTTGCACTTGGTCCATGTGATATTATTTAAATTACATAAACTGGCTCAAATTATTTATACATATACTTAATCTTTGAGTTTTCATGCTTTCTTTGTTCTGCACTGTCAGCTTTGGAAACAACCAAGATGCCCTTCAACAGACGAATGGCTAAAGAAACTGTGGTACATATACACAATGGAATATTATGCAGCCATCAGGAGAGGTGAAGTCATGAAATTTTCCTATAATGGATGTACACGGAGTCTATTATGCTGAGTGAAATAAGTCAGAGGGAGAGAGAGAGACACAGAATAGTCTCACTCATCAATGGGTTTTAAGAAAAATAAAAGTCATCTTTGCAACAATCCTCAGAGACAATGAGAGGAGGGCTGAAGTGCAGTTATAGAAACAACTACACTGAGAACTACCAAGGTCATGTGAATGAATGAAGGAACTGGAAAGCCTGTCTAGAGTGCAGGTGGGGGTGCGGTGGGATGGAGGGAGATTTGGGACAATGGTGGTGGGAATGTTGCACTGGTGAAGGGTGGTGTTCTTTACATGACTGAAACCTAATCACAACCATATTTGTAATCAAGATGTTTAAATAAATTTAAAAAATTGAGGGAAATTAAAAAAGAATATAAATATATTTTATCATATATTTAAAAAAACAAGTATTTTGTCAAATATTTACAGAATAAAAGAATAGAAATTGTTCTTTTATTTGTATAACTTTACAAATGAAATAATTGCTGTTTTCCTCAGAGTACAAACATGTAGGTGCACATTATTAAACCCACTATCGACTTACTTGGTCAGCTCTATATTTGAGAGAAGAAACACTGATCCTATGACAATTCTACATTCCTATTGGCAATTCTTGAACAATTCTGATTAAGCAAGGTAATATCCTTTCTACTGGCCAGACAACTCTCTATCCCCTGAACCACTCAGCTACATCAAAAATCCTTTGGAACAGAGCCTGAGCAATAGCACAGCAGTAAGGCGTTTGCCTTGCATGCTGCTAACACAGGATGGGCCCGAGTTTGGATCCCAGCGTCCCATATGGTCTCCTGAGCCTGCCAGAAGTGATTTCTGAACACAGAGCCAGAGTAACACCTGAGCTCTCTGGATATGAACCAAAAAAAAAAAAATCCTTTGGTTGCGCTCAAAACAAGATACCCAAGACACGTCCCCTTAATTACCAAACTTGACTTATGACTAAACATCTCATCAAAGTGTCTTCCACTCTTGTTTGTGCACTCTTAATTCCCATCACATTTTTTCTAGAAGTTTTGTCTCTTAAAAGAGATCGAAAAAATAGATGAGAATTGTAAAATGCATATAATAGGCTATTACCCTCAATTTTCACATGCTCAATAACTATAAAATTAATGATATTATCCTAACAAACTATAAAATATAAAGAGAATAGTTTTCTTAAACAAGAACTCACTATAGGATCGTAATTCTGCAGATAAAATTTTTCTGTCCACTTCCCACCCACTTTTGTTCATTAAATAAAATTGAATATGTTATCAAATAGATATGGGTGATGTATTCTCTTCAGTTCAGCTACTATATTGTATTGTTATTTAAATTAATGTATAACTCGAATTTATTGTTGCTACATTTAAACATTGATATCAGGAAAATTTCCTTTTATTAAAATGTAAATTTCGTGAAGTGGCATTGTATCATAATGTTATATAACTTTGAAGTCTTTTCAATTCCTTTGTAATTATTTAATATCAAAGTTAGTGGCTATCAGAGAACTTTTCAAGAAGTAAGACAACATGGATTAATTGTATAAAAAAGCATACCTGACCTGTGGAAAGTAAAAATATGTTACTTGTAATTGTTAATAAAAGGATTGTGATACATTTCCTATACAGTACTACACTGGAAACATAGTAAATTATCATAATGCCAGGCAGTCCTGTTTTCTTTTGTATTAGAGTATCCAATGTCGAATCTTTTCTGGCTATTACTTAGCTGAGCAAGCACAGAGATTTTACATAGCTATTCAATTAAATTGGAGTTTACTAACAATAAAAAAACTATCTTGAAAACATACTTTCTTATGGAAATATACCTATACTGGAGTTGGTTTTAATGGCTATGTTTATTTCAACTCAGCATCCAAGCATTTACTGAGTGTTTCAAATAGTATTACAATGTTTTCACATGTGAATTCTTATAACCAAGAAATCTTATTTCCAATTAAATCAAAGATTTTTGTGGTGTTCTAGGCACTTATCTGTCCATCTTTTATAATTAGTGGCTTATATAACAGTATGGTCTTTTAAGATCGTCAAAGATAAATGCTGTTCTATAATATTCTATGCAACCTCTAGATAACATAGAGGTGTAGTTTTAAGTATAACATTAACCAAAACATATTACTATCTCTCACCAAATTCTAAATGAATGACTACAAAAAATTACCACCTTTCATAATTATACCTCATTATTAATATTTAAAAATGATGGTCTAGTTTTTAGAGATTTTATTATCTGTGGAAAAAATGCTTCCAATAGATATAAATGTTCCTATACTGAATTAGAAGTGAATGCTTCTATGTAGGCTCTAGGGAATACTTGTCAGAATAAAAAAGACTAAAAATGCTAAAGCAACAACAACAACAACAACAACAAAAACAACTATACACATTATCCCATAAGCATTTGTCTCTATAAGTATGTCTAGAGGTTTAATATAATAAGATCATATATAAATAGGAGCATTAAGATGTAAAATTAAGTTCTAGGCTTTGTGGTTGAATAAATACCACCAATGAGCAAAGGAAGCAGGTTGAAGCAAAATGAACCTAAGATAATGGAAGAAGTCATAAATAATTTAGATCTTGGCATGAAGTTATTTCAACCACTATTTAGCTGCTTTTTCTCCATGCTGTGCCATGTGTGCATTTCAACCATCTTTCTTTTTCACTTCTTTTAACCCACTATTTAATTTAAAGAGTTTTGGTAATAGTCAACTCTATAATTTTAACCCAGAGGTATAAGAATGTCTATCTAGGAATGTGGTCAAAGTAGAAGTAGGGATACCAGTTTTTCTTTTCTTTTTTTGTTTTGGGGCCACACCCGGTGACACTCGGGGGTTAGTACCGGCTTTGTGCTCGGAAATTGCTCCTGACTTGGGGGATCATGTGAGAAGATTGAACCGCACTTTGTCCTAGGCTACACAGGCAAGGCAGACTCCTTACTGCTTGCGCCATCACTCTGGCCCCCAGTTTTTCTTTTAGACTAAAAAAAAAATACTTCATTTAAACACCATGAGTAGAATTAAGTGGTATTTACCATGTCTGGCAACTCAGAGATTAAACATTTTTACTCTTTTAGAGAAAATCTAGAATTATGTAGAGGAAGATTTCCACATTGTGATTTAGAAATTAAAGTTCCCAAACTTTTACAAGAAAGAATACAAATTTGACCTAAGTTGTACCATACAAGTCAGTGACCACTGTGGTAGTGAAGTTTGAGACCTGAGTCTGTCAGATAGGTCAGTTTTGTCATTCTACTAACATCACTAATGAATAGTGCAGTGACTATAACTTCTGTTGTATCATCATAACTAGACAGTGATTAGGATGTGAATTAACTTGATTTCTGCTATTGACACTTTGTTTTTTCCCATGCTCTCAGACTGGTTCTCAGACCCTTTATTTGATACAGAAGGGATAACTTCCATTCAAGCATCAGGCATTAAGAAAAATTTTAAATGGGCTAAATTTCAGTAATGTAGTTGACAGGACCAAACCATGGACATGAACTCTGTATCTTGAGAATGCTTTATGAGAATGCTTGTTTCTTTATGGTTGCTAAAAAGTAGAACATTTCAGTTATCTTATTCTGTGCTCTTGCCAAAGGTTTTTCTTCCCATAATACATTTTCATGATGATTAAAATATATTACCTTTGTGAATAAATTGTTCATATGTACCTAAATTGCACAATGACTATTTGTTGGGAAAAGAGTGAGGCTTTTAGGGTCAGACCTAGTGGAGCTCAGGGCTTACTTCTGCCACTGTGACTGAATATCACTACTAGAAGGCTTGGGGAGACTACCTGGGTACAGGAGATTTAGTTAGGTCAACCATGTACAAGACAAGCACCTTACCCACTGTCCTATCTCCTTAGCTCCCACAATCAAATCACTTATAAGAAAGAAGTTTTAGGTTGGTTATAGCTGTGACTTTCAGGAAAAGCAGATTTGAATTATTGATAAGGTTAAAAAACTGGCAAAGAACTACATAAATAGGCAATTTTTACAATATAAAAGACATCAAGCAGTATTTGAATGAGTGTGGAGAGAACAGGTAGGCTATTTGCCTTGGATACTGCTGATGACAGCTGATTCTTGCAACCCATATATTCTGTCAATCACGTCCAGGAATGATATCTGAGCCAAAAGTAACTCCTATGCATTGTCAGGTGTGTCCATAGAACAAAATCAAAATAAATAATAAAGCAGCCTAGTTAAGAAACAAAAAGTTCATAAGCAAAAGAGAGAATGGTGTGGTCATTTAAAGAAACTTTAAATCTTTGTCTCAAGCAGAGTTTCTCAGCTCAGCTAGGGACTACAATGGCTTATCTGTGGATTCGCATTATATTCCCAGAAAGTCAGAGGTATAAAAAAGAAAGGGTAACTGTGTAAATAAAGACGTGATGTGTGTATAGGAGACTAATCAGTAGAACAGAAGAGCCAAAGGAAATATTTTATTTATTTATTTTAATTTGGGGGGGTCACACCCGGCAGTGCTCAGGGGTTACTCCTGGCTCCTTGCTCAGAAATTGCTCCTGGCAGGCACGGGGGACCATATGGGGTACCAGGATTCGAACCGATGACCTTTTGCATGAAAGGCAAACGCCTTACCTCCATGCTATCTCTCGGGCCCCGAAAGGAAATAATGTTAGAAAAAAGGTTGAGAAACACTTCACTATCTTTCTGAGTCTACCACAGAGAGAGGGTGGGAGGAAACTTGGGGACATTGGTGATGGTAAATGTGCGCTGGTAAAGGGTGTTGGACAGTGTATGCCTGAATTGAAACGTGAAAACTTTGTAGCTGTGCATCTCATGGTAACTTATTATTTAAAAAATTAAGCAGTCTAACATGCCTGTTGTAGAATATGCAACAAACTTCTAAAAAAAAAGTGTGAAGGGAATTTCCTACTTAGTCCCATTTACACTAGAGACAGAAATTTGTGTAAATTTGCAAGCTGAATTTTTATAGATAAGACAAAAAGCTCTTCATGAAATATTAATTGTTATAACTAGTCACTTTTAAAACTTTCTTCATCTCACAATTCATTATAGGGACATATTTTCTAAATGACAGCTAAGTATCATTATAATCTTCATACCTAAAATGCTTGGTTTGGCCAAGTTTTTACAATTTTTAGAGAAATTTTATTTTAAATCCTCACTTTTGCAAACAGACACTCTCTATTCCCATTTTTATAGCCAGAGGAAAGCTAAAAACTTTATATTTTGTAAACAAAAATTATCCTGAATATTTTACAATGTTATCTTTATTTTAATTATTTATGACGCAATATGCAGAATAAGATGTGTATGAGTGAAATATTCACAAAATATTCACAGTTTGGGAATATCTGGGATTCATTTGCTAACATTTTTCAAAAAATTTAAACACAAAACCATGTTCATTACAATGAAATGACTGCATCAATCGGAGACCACAGAGAAGTCAGCAGTCTGAGAGGAACCTTGAGGGGGATCATCTTTATATAATATTTATACACAGTAACTGTAAGGATAGTCTAGATGAAGAAAACTGACACAATAGGAGGTTAGACTAGGAAGCTCTAACTAATATCTGCCATCTGTAAAGATAAATAATCTTGTACCTGATCTATATGTAGATCAATGTTCTAGAATGTTCTGCCAACCAACTAAAATATAAAAAAATGCTGACATCCTAGGGGTAAATATTGGAGTAGAGGTTACATATTTGTGGCCCATTGATTAATAAGCTTTACATGGAGAGTAGATAGATTGAAAATAAGTTAAATAGTGAAAATACTCCAGGATATCATAATGATGCATGTCTTTGTCTGTCTGTCTGTCTGTCTGTCTGTCTATATATCTATTTATCTATCTATCCACCTATCTCAAAATTTGTCAGACTCATAGAATACATAAGAAAAATGAACATCAATGTGCATATGAACTTTGTGTTATTGTGAATGTCTTTTATATTACATATTAATTGATATTAATTAACATGTAATTAATATTACACATTAACTGTAATAATGGTTGGAGATGGTGATGGATAAAGAAGAGGCATGATTTTATCTGATAGGGGACTATGTAAAGTAAATCTACATCTTTCACTTAATTTTGCTGTAAATATAATTATTTAAAAAGATAGTAATTAAAATTAAAATAATATTATTAATATTATTTTCTTTTTCTTTAAGGCTACATCTAATGGTCAAAATTAGTCCTTGCTTCTGAACTCAGGAATCACTCCTTGCGATGCTCAAGGGGCCATGTGGATGCTCGGGATCAAAACCAGGTTGACTGCATGCAAGGCAAATATTCTACATGCTATGTTATCACTACAGTCCCATCACATATTATTTTTGTATCAGTAACTTTTTTTTTTTGTTTTTTGGGCCATACCCGGTGACGCTCAGGGGTTACTCCTGGCTATTCACTCATAAATTGCTCCTGGCAGGCAAAGGGAACCATATGGGGAACCAGGGGATTGAACCGCGGTCCGTTCTAGGTTAGGCACCTTACCTCCAGCGCCACCACCCGGCCCCCTGTATCAGTAACTTTTATGACCTGAATATTGCAGCTATATTAAGTTAAATATTTCAGCAATGAGCTTTATAATATAATTTATTTAGAGCTAAAATAGAAGTCAGATATGAGTATAATGGACCTCTAATCCAATGTGAATGATGTCCTGTGAATGGGAAATTAAAACACAGAACAAGTGGAGATATTTTTTAAGATTTCCCAGGAACCACAAGAAAGTAGAAAAGAAGGCTGGATTGTTCCTCACAGATCCAAGAAGAATCCATCACATGTGCGAACTATCCTAACAATGAGAATGTATGAGGAAAATAGAAAGCCTTGTAGAGTACAGGATAGGCGTGGGGTGGGGAGGAGGGAGAATTGGGACATTGGTGATGGGAATGTTGCACTGGTAAGGGGGGTGTTCTTTACATACCAGTAACCCAATCACAATCATGTTTGTAATCAAGGTGTTTAAATAAAATATTATTTAAAAAATAATGCCAAGAGACAATAGAGATGAGGGCTGGAAGGACTGGCTCATGATATAAAGCTCACTACAAAGAGTGGTGAGTTCAGTTAGAGAAAGAACTACTCTGAAAACCATCATAACATTGTCTGTCAATGAGTAAGAGAACTAGAAAGCCTGTCTTGATACAGGCTGGGGAAGTGAGGAGGAGGCAGATGGGACATTGGTGATGGGAAAGTTGCACTGGTGAAAGGGGTGTTCTTTTTTATGACTAAAACTCAACTACAATCATGTATGTATTATTTTATTATTAAATGTTTAAAAAAGAATTCTTTATCTGTTGCAGTTACACTTGAAGTAGCTTTTGACTAGAGCAATAGTACTGGGAGTAGGGCTTTTGCCTTGTTATGCAGTTTACACAGGTACAATTCATTGCATCCCATAAAACTTTCTGATTCCTCCCAAGACTAATTCGGAGTGCAAAGCCAGGAATAAGTCTTAAATGTCACCAACGTGCTTCCTCCAATAAAAACAAAATAACAGAAAATAATAACACTCTTTTGATTAGATTTAATAGAGTAGTGCACTTTCCTTTCCATGGGAACTTCTCGGTTCACCAAAGAAATTTTCTGATAACCCCTATTTATTTCTTGCACAGATGAAAGGAAAAACAGAATTTCAAACAAATATAGAAAGGCTCAATGAAACTATGATGATGATAATGATTTCAGAGCAGTTCCTCACTTCTTCTACTTAAATTTGTTTATTTCATTCTTTGTTTTCTTTTCTTTAAACAAGAGTTAGACAGTGTAAAGAGTATTTAAATTTTTGATAAGGGATAATACTGAAAGAAAGATCTGTAAAAGGCACTACAGGTACTAGAGAGATCCCAAAGAGAGATACAGATGGCTAGATGGGATGCTTTCCACTGAAGCACTATGTTGAACACATTCAGGTCAGGATGTCAGAAAAATAGACAAATTGCATTCCCAGATTCTCAGAGATTTTGATCATATAACCATTGCTGATAACCTTTGAGGGGTAATATGGAAATAAGAGAGGACACAGAAAATTGGAAACAGATATTAAGCAATATTACATTTTCCAAAGAAAGAACTATGAAAAATGTTTAGCAGACAACATGCCTGATAGAAATCCCTCCAAAGACACTCAAACATGCATTGGAAAGAAGGAGTTGGGGAGAAATAATGAGTAGGAGTTGGAATTGGTCTAATAATTTAAATAATTGGTTTAATATTAAAAATATAAGAAGTCAGAAATAAGAGGCTCTGGTGTATACATTAACCATCTCTGCCCCTCACTGGCCCTTATATATTTTCTTTTTTTTCTTTATTTAAACATCTTGATTACATATATGATTGTGATTAGGTTTCAGTCATGCAAAGAACATCCCCTTCACCAGTGCAACATTTCCCACCACCAATGTCCCAAATCTCCCTCCCTCCCAACCTATCCCCAGCTGTACTCCAGACAGGCTTTCCAGTTACCTCATTCATTCATGTGATTATGGTAGTTCTCTGTGTAGTTATTTCTATAACTGCACTCACCACTCTTGGTGGTGAGCTTCATGAAGTGAGCTGAAAATTCCAGCCCTCCTCTCATTGTCTCTGAGGATTGTTGCAAAAATGACTTTTATTTTTCTTAAAACACATAGATGAGTGAGACTATTCTGTGTGTGTCTCTCTCTCCCTCTGACTTATTTCACTCAGCATGGGAGATTCCATGTACATCCACGTATAGGAAAATTTCATGACTTCATCTCTCCTGTCTGCTGCGTAATATTCCATTGTGTATATGTACCACAATTTCAAGTATGTGCATTGGATGTTTTAAGACTCGTACCTAACTGCTTCCTTCTCAACAACCTTTACATCACCAACATATTCATTCTTGACACTCTTGAAGGCCCCATGTGGACCGTGCACCCTTCATTCTGTAGATTTTTATCCTGATACTACCTTTTCCAGAATCCCACCCAGTTGACTTGATCTCATGTTGCAACCATTAATCACCTTCCCTTCTCCTCTTCCTCAGGTTTTGTTTTCTTTTTATCACTTATTTTAAACTTTTAAATACATGCTATATGTACTTGCTTGTACCAGTAAATTTTCTAGAATTTTGAAGAATATGCTAAATTCCCAATAATATTTAAGGGGGTATACTAGCATTACCCTTTATTTTTCAGTTGGGCAAATTAAGACACAGAGATGATGGCATTGTGTTTGATACCTGGAGACTAAAATCAGAGTTGATTCTTTCTTTACAGATTTCTTCTGCTGCTATAATCTAACATAGTTTGTAATTAATTTATCTACTAAGTATTTAGTCATTTTCTACTCTATCCATTAGGAGTTATAAGCTAAACCAAACCAAGTTTGTTTTCCTACGTTCCTATGACTTTTACAATAATGTATTCATGCATAGTAGACGTATCCACTTTTGGATAAATGTCTTCTCTCACTAAAAAGAATAAACACTAAAGCACAGAGCTGTAGATGCTGTAGAAATAGTACAGCAGGTAGGACTCTTGTCTTGTATGCAGCACATTCAAACCTCAGTATTGTATAAAATATCTTCAGCAAGGAGTTTCTTGTACTCAAGGAGTGATTCCTGAGTACTGAGCCAGTATTAAGTTCTGTGCATCACCAGGTGTGGCTCAAAAATAATAAACAAATAGAACTGTAGTTGAGTTGATCATTAAACCCCCAGAATCTGGTAGAGTTCCACTTTGATGCAGTCAGAGAAAATGGAAGAGTTACAAAATTATGGAAAGGTGAAGTACTGGTAGAACACGAGTTAGAATAGTTCAGCATTTATAAAGCCTATGAAAACATCTATGAAAACCATAGCACCTATGAAAACCCAGAAAACGGTTCTCAAGGATGAGAGAAGTCTATCATATCAAAGAAAGGCAAAGGCATTGCACTAGGTTTTGTAGTCAATACCTTAGTTTCTGAGCCTCCTTTGTTTCTATCATCAAATTAAGAAAAAACATATATGCAGTATGTATTAAACATTGCTTATACCTAAACTAATTTGGCTAAAAGACCTAACAAAGTTTAAGCAACCTCACTTATCCGAAAGATTTGCAAGGGAGAACCTAATAGTTAAAATGGTATTATGCAGAAATAACAAAAACAAGGGGCTGGAAGGATAGCATAATGGGTAAAGAATTTGTTTTGCACCCAGTTGACATGGTTTCCACCTCTGGCATTTCATATGGTCCCCAAGTCCTTCCAGGAGTTATCTGTGTTCAGAGCCAGGGTAAAACTTGACAATTACTAAATACACGTCAAAATCAGCTCCCTAAAATAAAAAAATAAGAGGATAATTCTCTTAATAGGGGCATCATGATAAATGCTTTGTGAAGGGAAGAGGACCACAGAAGATTGGTAAAAACATATATTTGAAAATTTCTGTCTTTTAATTTAAATATGTATATTCATGAATACAAGGTATTTTATATAGTCCACAAAGATGGAATTATGAACATACATGACAGTAGGAAAATAATAATAACAAGATATTACTTGCATAACCTACCTAACTTTGTTAGTGTTGGAAAGAAAACATTCAGAATCCTAATCTATTGGGGGATATTAACATAATGTGGCTTTGAAAATTTTAAAAAGACCTCATAATTAATTTAATCACCATTTTGCATAGCAGTCCCACTTGTAATCTGTGTTTTTTGCACTAAAACTCTTACTATATAACTGTCATTCTGATCTAATGAAATGCTTTCCTTCTTAGGAAGTGAGGACATTTTCAAATGTGGAGGCTACACAGAAATGAAGAATGAGACATGTGTCTGTCGCTGCAATTTCACCATGGTAGACTAATTGCAGAGGCCTGTGGGTATGGATTGATGTTGCTGAGTAGACAGCCTTTACTGCCAGCGCTTTCAGGGTAATTTGCATAGCATGGCTCATAGTGTTTTATGATTTTTCTTTTAAAAATAATTCTACTTGTTAGTCACTAAATCTATTTAACTCTTCCAGGACTGACTAGCATCTGGGGGCTGATAGAGCAAGAGCTCTGGGTGAGCATCAAGAGAATTTGAAAAGTGAACATCAGTTAGTGTCTCTGAGTTTGACCATTCTTTGGAAGATTAATCTGGAAGGTTGGCTTTCTTTGGAAGTAGAGCCTGAAACAGGTGGATGGATGTTGGGGAGGTGGGCTTGTGAGTATTGGGAAGATGTTGGTGAGTGCTCCTGTCTAGCTGAGAAGGCAGCAGGATTAAACAGTGGATTTCCATTAAATCTGCATGAAAACCTGAATCTATTCAGAGACATTCTGAGGATGAGTTGGTACCTTTGAGTTCACCCAAGTTTTGAGCAAATAATCAAATTTTTAACTCACTTTTGTCAAATAGTCACTGGCTGTGGATGACTCCGCAATCCCCAATTTTTTTGGAGATACAGTAGCTGAAATAATCCCTGAAGGTGAATGATGAGTGAGGATTGTGTGAAAAGACCACACTCAGGAAATGTGGAAATAAAACCATTTCTAGATTGAGGTAGACCTGGATGATACAACATCACCACCCTTTACCTACTGACAAAGGTTTAATATGATAGCACCTATGCTCTTCATCTAAGATTGGTAAAGTCTTTCTGTGTGATTTCCTTTGATAATCTGCTCCTTAAATCCTGGTCATTTCATATAATATTAATTGTTAAAATAAATTGTGTAACTAAATCAAACAAAAGGAAGTCTATAAATTTAGTCATTTTCCTCATAACTGAATATTCTAATTTGTCTAGAAATACATTGGCTCTATTTTAACCCAAGTTGGGTATTGATGTTTAGTTCCTACATGATCTTTTGGGATTGGAGGTTCTATTTTTCACTAAGGACCAAGTGTTCCTGGGTATAATGCATATTTCCTTTCCTTGAACTTGAATTGAGGAGTCATTTTTTTTTGATAACTTTAGAATTTGTTTTAAGTCAATAAAAATACTTTCTAAGACCATTTAATAGAAAAAAATGGAAGAAAAGTTTTGAAATGATACTAGAGATACAGACACATTGAGTCTAAATCTGCTGTGGTATGTAAGGGGAACTTACTCACCTCAAGAAATCTTTGCATTTGAATCAAGGGGAAACATCTAAAGCTAACTCTGTTAAAGGCTTAGAACATGGCTCAGATTTAAACACAAACAAAGGGTAATCTGGCCTGGCACAATCTGGTCACTGCAGCAGTGTATCTGAAGGTTATGTTTTATGTTTATTAGCTCTATCCAGATGGCATTTTATGTCCTTAATAACTTTGTCCCTGACTAAGCCATGAACCTAACATTTGACAAACACAGTAGGAAATGTCTATCAGCAGAAAATTCATTTTATAATCAGAAACATCACTTGAACCATTCAGAAAACATTTCGAAAAAATGCTAGTACTTTCATATGTCAATGCTTACCCTTATTTATTAATAGATGCAGTCTTTCCAAACAATATACATTCAACGAGCACCTGTAATGCCTTTAAAAGAATACACATTTTTGCTAATAATTTATGAGTATTTGATTCCAATATAAGAGATCAAATGCTTTGGTGAACATTTTTCATCTTTATATGTCCATAGCATTAGTGTGTAGTACATGATAATATTCCAGGTTTGCAAACAAAGAGATCTAAAAAGAGAATATCTAATGTTATCCAGAAAATTTCCCCAAAATTCTGGCTTTTTCTGCATTTAGAATTTAGGTTAGTCTACACAAAGTTCATGCTTCTCTTTGTGAAAAACTTCAATGGAATTTTGATGATGGTCATTTTTGTAGTTGACGAAAATATTCTTTCCAATTTCAAATTTTCAAACCACCAATATCATTGAGGAAAAAATATTATGTTTCCTTTGTCTGTCTCATTCAGTTAATCACTTTTTAGGTATTTAATATACTTTTGTAAATTTTTACAAATAGTTCACTGTTTTTTCTCCTTAATTTTGGTATATGATTTCTTTCTAAATTGTGATACTTATTTTTAAATAATTTTTCTGCACTAATGGTTTGTGTGTTTGTTGCTTAAAATACATATGTGAAATTCCTTTAAATAAATTTAAATCTTAAAGGTAGAAAATGATGGTTTATGTTTCTCTGTTTTCTATCCTTCCTTTATTTTATTTTATTTTTTTTTTGGTTTTTGGGTCACACCCGGCAGTGCTCAGGGGTTACTCCTGGCTCCATGCTCAGAAATTGCTCCTGGCAGGCGTGGGGGACCATATGGGGCACCGGGATTCGAACCAATGACCTTTTTCATGAAAGGCAAACGCCTTACCTCCATGCTATCTCCCGGGCCCCTCTTCCTTTATTTTTTGATTTAATAAACATTCACTAAAATATTTACTATTTATAAAGAATCTTGCCAGTCCTCTGCAGTGACACATTCATTCAAGAAAATGTTCATTGTTCAAATTTTTCTTGATAAATTAATTTAAATTATTTTTTAATTTATAAACATTTATGGTGAGTTATTTCTATGCTTATTCTCATTTTCTTTGCTTTGAGGAAATTTTTTCTATGTTCTACTATTTTCTCAAAAATTCTATAACCCATTAAAAATCTACAATATAATTAAGCATTAGAAGGAAAATCATGGGAGTTAGATTTCCAAATAAATATTAAAAATATATAATAAAGTTCTATTATTCACTTTATTCACAGTTATCCACATTTCAGAAAATTGTCTAAATTCTAGACACCACCTTGGAAGTCATATTATGGGCCACTCATTCTTCTTCCATCAGTAAACCCTGAATAGAGAATATTTAACTATTGATACTAACTCTATAATTTTTTTATAAATTGCAATTTAATCACAGGTAGTACCAGCTTGTTTAAGAGGTTAAAATCTTATTAGGAGGGTAGTAAATCAGTTTAAAATACCGCTTACTAGAGATTTTCAGAAAAGTAAAAGGAATGTGTCTTCCTTGCAATGTTTATATAATTTCAACGATAAAATATAACTATAATTTTTATTTTTTATTTATTTATTTTTGGAGTATTTGGGTCACACCCAACAGTGCTCAGGGGTTATACCTGGCTCTACGCTCAGAAATTGTGCCTGGCAGGCACAGAGGACCATATGGGATGCCGGGATTCGAACCACTGTCCTTCTGTATGAAAGGCAACGCCTTACTTCCATGCTATCTCTCCAGCCCCTATATAATTTTTATTTTAAAATATTATTTCATGTCCATCATAGTGTGGTAGCCTTTTGCATGATTTTTGGCTGTATTATATTTAAAATCTTGTGGATAAGTGTCATTTAATAGAAGTTGGGAACCAAACAACTTTAAATATTTGGCTTAATTTTAAGTAAAACAAATAACACTTGTCTCTATATTTCAGTTAATACTAAAGTTTTTCATTCAAATGGCAGAGGGAAAGAATGTCTGATCTTTTTCCTGAAAATCAGGGGCACAGCAACATAAAGATCAAATTTGATTTTACTTACATATTATGGCATGAAGGGGCTAGAGTGATAGCATAGCAGTAGGGCATTTGCCTTGCATGTGAATGACCTGTGATGGAGCCGGATTCAATCCTCGATATTCCATATGGTCTCCTGAGCCTGCCAGAAACAATTTCTGAGTGTAGATCCTGAGAACTGCTAGATGTGACCTTCATGAAAAATATATATATGGCATGAAGATAATAGTAACTGTATGTAATAATGGAAAGCGCATTAAAGGACGTGCATAAGTCTCCTATTCAAAATATAGGAGAGAGAACATAGTCTCTGCTCACTCTTCCTCGGAAAATAATATATTTTTCTTTTGTTGTTGTTGTTGTTTTTTACCTTATAAAATATGCTTAGACTGTGGCACTGGCAAAGTTTGGATTTCCAAGTCTAAAAATTAAAAAAAATCACTTTTTTTAAGAGGATAATGCATTGATAATCAGTTACAAGCGACTAGAGTTATAGTAGAGCTGGTACAACTATTAACAACGTTTCAATTCCAAGCATCCCTTACAGTCCCTTGAGTCATACCAGGAGTAATGTCTAGGTGCAAAATCAGGAGGAATCCCTGAACAACACTAACCAGATGTGACCCAAAATGAAAATATATCAAGTACGAGAAGGAATAAACAAAATACATAAATTGCTGAACCACAAGGTTAAGCAATGAGTTATGTTACTTCAGATAAGGACGTAATATCCAGAATATTAACAATAATCAATAAAAGGGAGAAAGAAGAAAAGAGAAGAAAAATGACTACCACAAGGACAAGAGGGTTGGATGGGAGGGCAACTCTGGACATTGGTAATGGGAAATGTGCACTGGTGATATATGTTGTACAGTACATGACTGAAACTTAATTATGAACAACTTTGCAACTTTGAAAAAAACAATTGTATTATGAACAATCTTGTAAAAAATGGCATTTAAATAAAGTCATTTTTAAAATTAATAAAAAGTGATCAACTAAAACAAATTAAAAAAATTCTTATCCAAAAATGAGAGAGAAAATGAATAGACATATCTCAGGAATATCAAGGAGATCACCAACAGTGGCATAAAAAGTGCTTAACATCACTCATTATAGAAAAATCCAAATCAAAGTAACAATGAGTTATCATCTCAGTCCAGTGACAATGGCACATATCAAAAATAACAGAAACGATCTGTGCTGGTGGGAATGTGGTGAAAAAAAGGTCTCATACATTGCTGGTGGAAATGTTGGCTGGTTCAATTGTGTGAACAATGATATGGAGTCCTTCCTCGGTAAACTTAGCATTGAGCAGAAATTCCACTTTGAGGCATTATTTTAAGACATTAAAAAACTTTCATTCAAAAGGACATATTCACACCATTATCCATTGCTGCACTTAGTATAATAGCAAAGATATGAAATCAACTTAGGTGTCCAACACCAGATGACTGGATCATGAAGATGTGGTGCGCATATATATAATAAAATACTACGAAGCTGCTAGAAATGTTGAAATCAAGTAATTTGCTGCAACAAATGGTTGGAAATGGATGATATCATGTTGGGTCAAGTAAATAAGAAGAAAAAGATGACTATAGGACACACTCACTTATATGTAATTTATACATGAGAACTAAGCTGCAACCACAGAACTTCAATGTGGTTGTGAAAGTAACAGGGTGAGAGTAGGGGTGGTTGGTTGGAAGAAGGAGACTTTGAACATTAAATCAACAGGCTTACGGGTTAAATATAGGGGCCGGAATGGTGGCACTAGAGGTAAGGTGTCTGCCTTGCTAGTGCTAGCCTAGGATGGACCTTGGTTTGATCCCCCAGCGTCCCATATGGTCCCCCAAGCCAGGAGCGACTTCTGAGTGCATAGCCAGGAGTAACCCCTGAGCATTACCGGGTGTGGCCCAAAAACCAAAAAAAAATTAGATATAAAGTCATTATTTTCTAATTATGCATCTATATTTTATATGCATATAATAGCTAGTAAAATATATGAAAAAGTAACAAATAAACAAGTAAAATGCATGGTGTAGTGTACATTGTAAGGCATAGCATAAACTAGTATATAATATACAATGTTTAGTAGTTCACATATTAATTATATTGTCATATTTAATTAACATCATATAATAAGTTTACACTTGAACTATTTAGAAAGTGGTGTTAACACTAAACCATGACAGCAGCAGTTAATTATAGATGAAGTTGTGTGGTGCTTAATTCTCAAGTGGAAAATACTGTTTAACTGGCATCTCTCATTAGAGGAGAAAAAAGTGTGCACTAACTGATTTTCAAGAGTCCTTAACATTTGGGAGTGCCAAGAGTTCTTGGCTTCATGCTAAATTTCTCTGATGACAGAAAGGCAAATAGCTTCGAATGATATTCACGTCATATTTTTTCACAATCGAAATGGCCTAAAATCATTGAAATTCAAAAAATCCTTTCTCTTCATCTTATTCTAGGAATGAAAAAGTTAGTCAAACAAAGCCAGCTTTTCTCCCTAGAAAGGAAAACTCTCTTCACTTAGAAATAATAGAGTTTAAGTGCCAGAATTACTATTATTCAAAGTCTCTGCCATCTAATACTACCAGAGCATTTTGACTGCTTTGATGTTTTGCTGCTACCCCGGAATACAGAATCACTTCTGACCTTTCCCATAATATACCTCCACCACATAAGAAGAAACGCAGCATGAATGAGCCAAAGGATTTCACTTGACTCAAGCCTGTGTACTCAGAGTCACAGAGTGCCCGACAGGGACTGTAAAAAGTGCACCTTCCTTCGTTGATCCAATACAGTATACTTCAGAGACAGGAGATAAAGGAATCAGAAAGTTTCTTTGCATCTCAGGCACATGGAGCTTGTGATGTGGCTTGTCACAGAGTTTCTTTTAGCTTGTGTGATTGCTCGCTCCACATGCTGCCACTTACAGTACATGGTATACGGTGAATCTATTTTTTGTCAAGATGGGCTGGGTTTTCACAGCTCTGCACATGACATCTAGTCACTCTTCTTGGCTCTTAATGCTTAACATGGTGTAGTCTTGATTTCTGGCTGATTGCCTCCAATATGTTCGATTTTGCATGATTTAGAGTGTAGGTTTGTGAAATGATGCCCTAGAAATGTGAAAAATGTAAAGGTTTCCTTAGAGGGCTTTGCAAGATTCATTCTGCTCCCTGGGTATTATTGTGAAACTCTCGGATTTTTTGAGTGTATGAGAAACCCACAGTGGGCATTGAACAAAATTCAGAAAGCAGAGAAATGACAACTGGTGGCTGTCTTTGGGAGTGGAATTGGACATTGATCTTGATACATACTTGTTACTATGCAGTATATCCATTTCTTTTTTCTGGTATGATTTTTTTATAACCTGATTTATGTCTCACATTCACAACTCAAAACTAAGTTGAGGTCATATTTCCAAAACCACTGGTATGACTCAAATTGCTGTCTGTCAAACAATTTTATAGAAATGTTTGGTAATATACATTAGAATCCCATCACATTACATTGTAATTCTTCCTCAGTTTTATGATTTTTATGGCATTTTTTCCTTTTGGTTTTTGGGCTACACCACACAATGTTCAGAGGTTGCTCCTGGCTCCGTATTCAGGAATCACTTTTGCTTGGGGTAATATGATATGCCTAGAATCCAACCAGGTAGGCCACATGCGAGGCAAGAGCCCTACTCACATTGCTATCTGCATAGTCCCATTTTCTCAGCTCTAAGTTATCAGTCTGGTTTCTACACATTTTTTTTGTTATTTCTACAAGGGCATTGTAATATTTTTTTTAATTCTTGACTTCCATCTCTATAGCCTCTATCAAATTGTGTAAATGTTATATTTTGATTTGTAACATTTCTCTGTATATCATGAATGCAATTTTGGGTTAAGTTTCCCAGATAGTGTTTCAGGAAGCACCCTCTACTGAAAGGATTATAGGACTTGTTGTATTGAAACATAGGTCAATTGGCTATGAACCCACTATGCTACAATTAACTAAAAAAAGTCAATAATTTAATCAAAAATGAAATACAGATGGGAACAGCATTTGGTTTATAGCAAAACTGATGTTTTCCTTTTTAATATTTCAAACTATGTCACAGAATCTCTCTAAATGAATACAGAAATGGGAGAAATTCAATATACAATCCTGGATCTATCTTCACTACCATATATATATATATTTATATGAATATATGCAATTAAATATTTGTGAGAAAATTTACATAAAAGGTTAGTTTCATTTTCTTTTCTTATCAATCTGATAACATCAATAAATAAAAATAATATATATATGTATTACTGATGTACATGTGTATCAAAGGTAATGTAAAATACACACGCCAACATGACCACATTTAATTGGCCATAAGAAACAAAACCTCTAATAAAAAAATAAATGGCTTTGGAGTGAATGTGCACTCCCTCCTCCCTACAATCACTGCCATATCTTCCTTCTTTCAGGAGACTTGGCAGCTGAGTACACACCCCTAAAAGTTGTATTATCAGTAAAAGAGCTTTGAAACTCTGGACAGCTTCAATTGTTTAATGCTCTCATCTCTATAGGAACACACAAATTTAACAGAATGAGCAGCTCACAACAAGAGCTTACTGAACCTAACGCCACTATATTAATAACATCCTTGAGGATACAATAATTTTCAAAAGTGTGCTTGCTATTGCACTTTTTTCTATCTTTTTTAAATTTTCTTCTCTTTTTTTATTTTTTATTTATTTATTTATTTATTTTAATATTTTAACACCTTGATTACATACATAATTGTGTTTGGATTTCAGTCATGTGAAGAACACCACCCATCACCCGTGCAACATTCCCATCACCATTGTCCCAAATTTCCCTCCTCCCCACCCACCCCCCGCCTGTACTCTAGACAGGCTCTCCATTTCCCTCATACATTTCATTATTAGGACAGTTTAAAATGTAGTTATTTCTCTAACTAAACTCATCGTTCCTTGTGGTGAGCTTCATGAGGCGAGCTGGAACTTCCAGTTCTTTTCTCTTTCGTGTCTGCAAGTTATTATTATTGCAAGAATGTCTTTCATTTTTCTTAAAACCCACAGATGAGTGATACCATTCTGCGTTTTTCTCTCTCTCTGACTTATTTCACTCAGCATGATGGATTCCATGTACATCCATGTGTAGGAAAATTTCATGACTTCATCTCTTCAGATAGCTGCATAATATTCCATTGTGTATATGTCCACAGTTTATTAGCCATTCGTCTGTTGAAGGTGATCTAGGTTGTTTCCAGAGTCTTGCTATGGTAAAGAGTGCTGCAATGAATATAGGTGTAAGGAAGGGGTTTTTGTATTGTATTTTTGTGTTCCTAGGGATTATTCCTAGAGTGGTATAGCAGGATCGTATGGGAACTCGATTTTCAGTTTCTGGAGGAATCTCCATATTGCTTTTCATAAAGGTTGAACTACACGGCATTCCCACCAGCAGTGGATAACAGTTCCTTTCTCTCAACATCCCCACTAACACTGGTTGTTCCCTTTCTTTGTGATGTATGCCATTCTCTGTGGTGTGAGGTGGTACCTCATAGTTGTTTTGCTTTGCATCTCCCTGATGATTAGTGATGTGGAGCATTTTTTCATGTGCCATTTGGCCATTTATATTTCTTCTTTGTCAAAGTGTCTGTCCATTTCTTACCCCATTTTTTTGATGGGATTAGATTTTTTTTTGTAAAGTTCTGTCAGCGCCTTGTATATTTTGGAAATTAGCCCCTTATCTGATGGGTATTGGGTGAATAGTTTCTCCCACTCAGTGGGAGGCTCTTGTATCCTGGGCGCTATTTCCTTTGAGGTGCAGAAGCTTCTAAGCTTAATATATTCCCATCTGTTAATATCTGCTTTCACCTGCTTGGAGAGTGCATTTTCCTCCTTGAATATGCTTGTTGTCTCAATGTCCTGGAGTGTTTTGCCTACGTGTTGTTCTATGTATTTTATGGTTTCAGTCTGATATCAAGGTCTTTCATCCATTTGGATTTCATCTTCATACATGATGTTAGCTGGGGGTCTACGTTCAATTTTTTGCACGTGGCTAGCCAGTTGTGCCAACACCACTTGTTGAAGAGGCTTTCTTTGCTCCATTTAGGATTTGTTGCTCCTTTATCGAAAATTAGGTGACTGTATGTCTGGGGAGCACTTTCTGAGTATTCAAGCCTATTCCACTGATCTGAGGGCATGTCCTTATTCCAATACCATGCTGTTTTGATAACTATTTCTTTGTAGTAAAGTTTGAAATTGGGGAAAGGAATTCCTCCCATGTTCTTTATCCCAATGATTACTTTCACTATTCTAGGTTGTTTATTGTTCCAAATGAATTTCAAAACTGCCTGATCCACTTCTTTGAAGAATGTCGTGGGGATCTTTAGAGGGATCACATTAAATCTGTATAATGCCTTGGGTAGTATTGCCATTTTGATGATGTTAATCCTGCCAATCCATGAGCAGGGTATATGTTTCCATTTCAGCATATCCTCTCTTATTTCCTGAAGCAGAGTTTTATAGTTTTCTTTGTATAGGTCCTTCACATTTTTAGTCAAGTTAATTCCAACATATTTGTGTTTGTGTGGCTCTATTGTGAATGGGGTTGTTTACTTAATGTCCATTTCTTCCTTATTACTATGGTGTATAGAAAGGCCATTGATTTTCATTGTTAATTTTGTAGCCTGCCACCTTGCTATATGAGTCTATTGTTTCTAAGAGCTTTTTCTAGAGTCTTTAGGGTTTCCTAAGTAGAGTATCATGTCATCTGCAAACAGCGAGAGCTTGACTTCTTCCTTTCCTATCTGGATTCCCTTGATATCTTTTTCTTGCCTAATCGCTATGGCGAGTACTTCCAGTGCTATGTTGAATAGGAGTGGTGAGAGAGGACAGCCTTGTCTTGTGTCAGAATTTAGAGGGAAGGCGTTTAGTTTTTTCTTCATTGAGGATAATATTTGCCACTGGCTTGTGGTAGATGGACTTAACTATATTGAGAAAGGTTCCTTCCATTCCCATCTTGCTGAGAGTTTTGATCAAGAATGGGTGTTGAACCTTATTAAATGCTTGCTCTGCATCTGTTGATATGATCATGTGATTTTTTATTTTTCTTGTTGTTGATGTTGTGTATTATGTTGATAGATTTACTGATGTTAAACCATCGTTGCTTTCCTTGGATGAAACCTTCTTGATCATAGTGGTGTTAGAGTTTTTCTTCTTTGTTCCTTTGGAATTCACAAATAATTTCAGAGCCTTGTGGTCAGCAAAGGTAGCCTGCAAAATTTCTATCCTCTTGATTTTTTGAAGATATATTTTATGTTAAAGCATGTAGTCTATCCTGGAGAATGTCCCATGTACATTGGAGAAGAATGTGTATCCAGGTTTCTGGGAATAGAGTGTCCTATATATATCTACTAGGTCTCTTTCTTCCATTTCTCTCCTCAGGTCCAGTATATTCTAGTTGGGTTTCAGTATGGTTGACCTATCCATTGTTAACAAAGCTGTGCTGAGGTCTCCCACAATTATTGTGTTGTTGTTGATGGTATTTTTCAGCTTTGTCATCAATTGTATTAAATATTTTGCTGGAACCTCATTCGGTGCATATATGTTTAGAAGCGTGATTTCTTCCTGCTCTACATACCCCTGGATTAATATATAATGTCCATCTTTGTCCCTTACAACCTTCCTGAGTATAAAGTTTACATTATCTGATATTAGTATGGCCACTCCAGCTTTTTTATGGGTGTTGTTTGCTTGGATAATTTTCCTCCAGCCTTTTCTTTTGAGTCTATGTTTGTTCTGACTATTCAGGTGCATTTCTTGTAGACAGCAAAAAGTTGGATTGAGTTTTTTGATCCATTTAGCCACTCTGTGTCTCTTAACTGGTGCATTTAGTCTATTAACATTGAGAGAAAGAATTGTCCTGGGCTTTTGTGCCATCTTTATATTGAAATTTAGTGTGTCTTTTGGTTGGTCTTGTCTTAAATTAGGTCTTTCAGTTTTTCTCTTAAGGGTGGGTTTGAGGCTGTAAAGTTTCTGAGCTTTTTTTTGTCTGTGAAACCATGTATTCTTCCGTCAAACCAGAAAGTGAGTTTTGCTGGGTACAGTATTCTAGGTGAAGCATTCATTTCATTCAGTCTTGTCACAATATCCTACCACTGCTTTCTGGCCTTGAGTGTTTCAGCTGACAGGTCTGCTGTAAATCTCAAGGATGCTCCCTTGAATGTAATTTCCTTTTTTGATCTTGCTGTTTGCAGAATTATGTCTCTATATGTAGAATTCGTCATTGTGACTAGGATGTGTCTTGGAATATTTTTTTCTGGGGATTCTTTTGGTTGGTACTCTTCAGGCATGCAAGATTTGTTCACATAAATTCTTTAGTTCTGGAAGTTTCTCTTTAATGATGTTCTTGATTCTTGATTCTTCCTGGAAATTTTCTTCCTGTGTCTCTGGGACTCCAATGATTCTTAAGTTGTTTCTGTTGATCTTATCATAGATTTCTATTTTCATCTGTTCTCATTCTTTGACTATATTTTCCATTGTCTGTTTGTTTAAGTTTTTTTTCCAATCTCTCCTGCTGTGTGGAGTTGTTATTTACCTCATCTTCCAAAGCACCAATTCTATTCTCAGCTTTCTACCCTGGTGTAGAGATCATCCATTTTACCATTCAATTCATTTACTTAGTTTTTCAGGTCTGTTAGTTGACATGTTATTTCAGTTTGGAGTTTTGTGATTTCTGTCATCATATTGTCTTGGTTCTTATTAGTGTTCTCTTCAACTCAGTCCATGGTTTCTTTGAGTTCTTTGAGCATCTTCTATATTGCTTTTCTAAAGTCCTTATCTGAGAGATTGATTAGTTCATTGGTCATTATCTGGTCATCAGATTTGTCATCTTCGTTCTCTATGTCTGATGCTGGCCTGCATTGTTTCCCCATTGTCACTCTAGTATTGTGTGTTCTTCTATGTGTTGCGGTGGTATTCATTGGGTAAGTGATGTGCGCTTCCACACTCCTATGGTTCTGCCCTTTCTGTGTGTGTCGATTTGCCTACAAGGGAGTGGATTCCTCCGTGGATGAGGCCTCTCAAAGGATCAAATCTTGGGTCTAGACACACAGCAGAGAAGACTGTCCAGAGAAATGCTGGTCTTCAGTGATCCAGCACTGTCCTTAGTGTGATTTTTTTTCTCTTCCTCTTGCGATGATGTTCTTTCCTTAGAAAGAGCGCACGGCTGCGTAGGGAAGCGGAGCAGCAGTGCTCTTTTGCAGCCTCTTTTCAGCCCACTCCCATGAGGTCCGGACGACAGGAGAGGACAAATAAACACAAAGAAAAGACAGGACTCACAGTTCTTCGCAGTCAGCCCCACTAGGCAGGCGTGGAGTCGCAGAAAATCCCAGCTGACGTCACAAACAGGGAACCTTGCTTTTGCAAAGTATTCGCTTCTTGCCGGTTTCACTTTGATGAGGTGTTCTAGGTGATCCCGCCCTAGAATGTACCTCTGGGAGAGCGAGTTTTTTTTTTTTTTATTTTTACTTCTATTTTTTCCAGCCACTTCACTTTCACTTATCTGAAAGCAAATGTATTATGGTCAACTATATCAGCTATAATGATACCTTTTATTTAAATAAATTAAAAAATAGGCTAATCAGATTACAATTTGGGTGGTAGTAATTTACTCTACCAGTTGAGAAATTGGAAGTGAGAAGAGGAAAAAGAAATTGAGTGAAATTAGAGGTTCCTGTTGTATCCATAACTTTCTAGAGGCCATGAAATAACTTATGATCAGCATGATTGGGGCTTTGACTAGATCATACAAGTCTTTCTAAGTCTACATTCTGTTATCACATCAGAGTTTCACATTTTAATTATCTTTCCCCTATGGACACACCAGTATTTAATCGAGGTGCATTTTTCTCTAGAAGTAAGCAAGAACAGGAAAACAAAAATGATGGGAAACAGCCAAGCAATTTCAACTCAAATAATTGATTTACTTGATTATTAAATACTTAATTCTTGGGTATAATTACATTTGTTAGCAAGTACATACATATGCACATTCATATGTGCTTATAAAAACTTATTGGGGAATTATCTAAGTTTATTTAATCATAAATGAAAAATTTTAGAGAGTGTACTAATAGGAAAGTATGTATCTTATTTGCTGGCATTTAAAACAACTTTTGAAATGAAAAAAAAAAGGCAATCAAGGGAGTCATTTTATACGCCAAGTATATCCTGAAAAACGTCTTGATATGCTGCTAAAGGAAAATCATCTGCCTATTGCTGCAAAACAAATTTTCCAACTCGATCCTGCACCAATCACTGCAAGGCTGCTCAGACCACCTCTCTAACTCGCCCAACCCAAGCAGGCTTTTGATGCATGCAAATTAGACAATGTTCTGTACCCAAATCTACACTGTCAAAAGCCTGGTCAAATGAGCCAGAGTCAGAGGGAAAGTCTATTACAGTATACCCTTTGAACCTTTGCTTGTTGTGATTGGCTCACTGTGGTACATACAGTTGCAGCACATAAACGTTCTGTCTTATACAGTGAATATAGGCCTAAACCTAGTTTTAACTGTAAAATTAGGGGGTCGTCTTATATGCCGGCAAATACGGTACTAAAACATTTCATCAAAATTGATGAGACTCCTGAAGGTTTTTTAATTCAAAGCAATTGATAATCATCCAGAAAACAAGAATTAGGAGCTGTGACTAAGACTACTGCAGAATAATTTCAATAGTTCAATATTAATAATTCAATAATTCAACTAGTTCAGATCACTGTGTCTAAGGATACATGAGAATAGGTAAAAATGATGAAGATCCTTCTTGGAACATCTGATAATTCATTTACTGCTAGTTGACAGAAGTCACCTAGTTATCAAAGCAATACATAATATATGATTAATAGTTTCTATTCTATATGCTTAATAATATATGTATATATATAAAACATGGTTCAGGCTAAATGTTCTGGACTTGTTATCATTAACAAGTATTATTATTAACTTTTTTCCAGATTAATAAGTAGAAGTTTCAAATTCACTCATTGATCACTGCTTTACAATGACTATGTACTAGCTTTTGTGTCTGACACAAACTTCATGGTGGAAATCACATAGGCTGAGGAATCTCTGTCATATCAAACTTGCCACTTCCTATTGGGTCAAGTCACAAAGCAGAAACTCAACACAGGCATCTGGACTGGTAAGACTGGGATTATTATGCAGGGCCCCTCTGCATACATGTGAGCTAGTCATGTCAGTGGACTCATAGGTGATATAGTGCAGTATCACAGATATATATATATATATATATATATATATATATATATATATATATATATATCACAGATATAACACAGTCATATCTGAAGTATCAAATTGTAAATCCAGCACCTGAGGCTAAATACAAACATACATAACGGGATATTTTAGACTGTACGTGGCACAGAGTATAAGTTGATGATAATGCCTTTGTAAACATGGCAGAACTTC
>PVKC010000525.1:35537-65393 GCA_004027635.1 Crocidura indochinensis | reverse complement strand
CCTTCCTTCCTTCCTTCCTTCCTTCCTTCCTTCCTTCCTTCCTTCCTTCCTTCCTCTTGCATACTCCTTAAATAGGAGTTAGAACTTTCTTTGAATAGGAAAAACATTTATGTTAAGTGATTAGCAACAAAAGTCAGAAGGGCTGTTAAGAGTTAATTACAACTCAGAATTGTCTCTCAGTGAAAAATGAGATCTTTATGTCCTGATGGAAAGATGAAGAACAAATTGTACATAATTCCTTTAGTGATATTTTTATTTTAATTTTTTATTGTAGTAGGTAAAAATAACTAGTTATAAATGCCTTAAGGGTATATTTTTCTATAGATAAAGTAACCACAGAATATTTGTAATGTTATGAGGCCTAAAGCTAAAAAACACTCCAGGAATAGAACTCAAAGCTGAGATAAATTAGATTGAATTTTTCAAAACTTTTTAACTGTAACCATGTGAGTGAAAGTTTATAACTCCCGAAAAGGTGCTAAAGCTTATCAGGAAAATTACAATTTTTCCTGGGAAGCAGAAATATTACTCTAACTGCTAATATTTTGTAATGGAAAAACACAGTCTATTTGTTTGAGAAATGACTGTCTTTCTTACATAGATTCTTTGGGAACAAGAAGTTTCTTTTTCTTTTTTTTTTTTTTTTTTTTTAGGGGGAGGTTTGAGTCACACCTACCAGTGCTCAGGGGTTATTCCTGGCTGTATGCTCAAAAATCTCTCCTGGCAGGCATGGGGGGACATATAGAATGCCGGGATTTGAACCACCATCTGTCCTGATTTGCTGTGCTTGCAAGGTGAATGCCCTACTGCTGTGCTATCTCTCATGCCCCAAGAACACCAAGAGTTAAAAAATGTTAAGGCATTGGTGGTGGGAATATTACACTGGTTAAGGTGGGTGTTCTTTTTATGACTGAAACCAATTACAATCATATTTGTGGTCATGGTGCTTAAATAAATATATTATTTTAAAAGAAAAAAAACAAATTAGAAAAATCAAATGTTAATATTTATAGGTCAACTTTTGAATATCTTTGTGTACAAATTGAAGATGATCTTATGCTATATTAAAAAGAAACAGTTAATATACTAGTGATAATTTTTTCTTTATCACCTTGCTATTATTTACAGTTAATTTGAAGTTGCAAAATAGCTTGGGTATAGTTTTTGTTTCTTTTTATTTTTTGTTTCAACATATAGAATATAATACTTCTTTTCACAAAAACACTAAAGAAAATAATTAAGGACATTATAATAAAGCATGAGAACATGCTTTATAATTGAACTTTGTATTATAACATTACATTTCAGTTTCAGCTATGCACTCCCATTAGTCCCCTTTTTATATATGAGTGAAAATTACATATATATATTAACTCTAGAAAGTGTTATGACATATAATTTGAACTGATCCATTAAAAAATATCCTTTGACCACACCAGGTAGTGCTCTGGGCATAGTTTACTCTTGGCTCTACATTTAGAGTTCATTTCTGCTGGGCTCATATATAGTGCTGGGGATTACCTGAGTTTATAGTGTGAAAATTAAGCATTCTATCCTCCATATTATTGCTCTGGCCTCTATTGCTTTAAAAATACTTTATTTGTGGGGCCAGAGAGATAGCACAGCTGTAGGGTCTTTGCCTTGCATGCAGAAGGACTGTGGTTCGAATCCCGGTATCCCACATTGTCCCCCGAGCTTGCTTGAGCCTGTTTCTGAGCCTAGAGCCAGAAGTAGCCCCTAAGCACTGCTGGGTATGACCCAAAAACCATTTATACATATATATGTTTACACACACACACACACACATTATTGGGGCTGGAGCGATAGTGCAGTGGTAGGGTGTTTGCCTTGCACTTGGCTGACCCAGGGCGGACCTTGGTTCCATCCCCAGGCATTCCATATGGTCCCTCAAGCCAGGAGCGATTTCGGAGCACAGAGCCAGGAGAAACCCCTGAGCATCACCAGGTGTGACCCAAAAAAAAAAAAAATAAAACCAAACACAAACAAAACAAAAAAAAAACCAAAATATTGTCTGGGATTAGAGAGATAGTACAGAGATTAAGACAATTGCCTGGCAAACAACTGACCTGGGTTCAAGCTCTGACCTATCAAAGTTTCCTGAGTACTGTCAGGAGTGATTCCTGAATGCAGAGCCAGGAATGAATCCTGAGCATTGTTGGGTGTGTCCCCAAAACAAATAAAAATGTTAAACAAACAAAAATCATTATCTTACACTCATTTGAAAAGAGAATATTAAGTTAAAAATATAATATTAAACTTTATCCTAAATAATAATAATAATAACTATTTTTCTTTAAATGGACATAATTTGGCTTAAAAATCATGTACAGAAAGAAAATTTAGATAAATACATAGGAATACCTTTGTTAAGTCACAGAATGTCTGAGACCTCCATAGAAAAAGAGAATGCTTTTCAGTTTTAAGAAGAGGCAATTCTACTGAAAGTTTCATTTGAGACCATTAGGTTTCTATTGCTCTGTGACAATAATCATCATGATTTTTTGTTGTTTAAACCACTTTTAAAAGAATGGAACATAGCTATAGGATCCCCAGAAAACTGCTAGAAAATAGCAAAATAATTACCAACATGATAAATTTGGAGTTCTGGATGCTCTATCGATATCAGATACCATTGCTACTGAGTAAATTAGAGGGGTATGTTTAATTTGACTATCATTATTATATAGCTATAAAAGAAATAGTAAATTGTATCAAATAGAAAAATGCTTATTTCCTCTTTGTAAGATGTCTGCATTGATAACAAGTATCCAATCCAGCTTTTAAGAAAATAGAAAAAATGATACAACAATGGGGACTGAAGGGAACAGCAGGCAGGATCTTGCACCAGGCAATAGAGTTATGTCCTCAGCCCAGTTCCATAGGTAAGCTTTGAACACAATCAGGTTCCCAAAATAAACACAGAAGTGATAAGAGGAAAGAAATTAAATGACATAATTTAAGATTATAATTATAAGAAAAATCTCCAAATGTAAAATATGGTACAGTCCTTACAACTTGAATAGATGTCAGGAGGCTTTCAAATATATGGAATTTTATTTACATATTCATGTTATATTTTAAAGCAAAAGGAAATTTTCAAATAAAATAAAGTTTCTTGGGGCCATGTGATAGCATAGCAGTAGGGTATTTGTCTTGCACTCAGCAGACACAGGACAGATCATGATTCGAAACCAGGTATCTCATATGGTCCCCGGAGCCTGCCAGGGACAATTTCTGAAGGCAGAGCCAGAATTAATCCCTGAGCGCCACCAGGTGTGACCTAAAAACAACAACAAAAGCCCGGGAGATAGCATGGAGGTAAGGCATTTGCCTTTCATGCAAAAGGTCATCGGTTCGAATCCCGGTGCCCCATATGGTCCCCCGTGCCTGCCAGGAGCAATTTCTGAACATGGAGCCAGGAGTAACCCCTGAGCACTGCCGGGTGTGACCCAAAAACCAAAAAAACAAAACAAAACAAAACAAACAAAAAAAAAACAACAAAAAACAGTTTCCTAATTAACTGAACAAAATGTTAGGGCAATTAATATAGAAAATAAAGTAATAAAACTTGTCTTTACATGGAGGACATGGAGAGTATCATGCTGAGTGAGAGAAATATCAGGAGGCAGTTGAAACATAGAATGATCATACTCATTTGTGAAACATAACAATACACAGTTTGAAAGCAATACCCAAGACAATAAAACCAAATCATGAGGGCTGGTCCATGTAGGAAGTTTGTCACAAAACCTGAAGGAGGGTGAAATTAGGAAAGAGAATTGACCACTGTGACAATGATATTTGAGAATGGTCACTTTGGTTAAGAGAAGTAATTGATATGCATGATACCCCTACAGTAACAATATTGAAAGGCACAGTGTCTGAAAGAGAGAGAGAGAGAGAGTAAAAGAGAGAGAGAGAGAGTAAAAGAGAGAGAGAGAGAGTAAAAGAGAGAGAGACAGATCTGAAAATAGAGGTTGAGGTAGGGGAGGACAAAAAGAAACTGAGGGCATTGATGATGGGATAACAACTTTGTCTTTGTGTATATCATAGTGATTCAATTTTAAAAAGGAAATTGTAATGTCAGGTTATCTATTAAAATCAGTAATTGGTTTATGAGATTATTGGTAAATAGGCATACAAAAGGCAAATCCTCACTAGAAGTCCTGAAAGACTGAGAACCAAATAAAAATAGCAATTGACCTGGATAATTCTCCGTTGGAAGCAATGTAAATATAGAACTTAAGTCAATCTCAGACATTTTATGATCCATACATACCTTTAAATATCTCCTGATTTTTAAGTCTTCACATTTTCATATATAGTACGAGAAGTTCTAGAAAGTAGAATTTCTATACAACAGCTACTAATATTAAAAAGAAACATTGAGGTTTAAGCATCAGTCTTTTGTCCTTCTATCTAAAACCTCATTTTAGAAAAATGTAACCTTATTTTAACTGTCGACTGAATTATATATGTATATATATGCATATATATACATGTGCTAGTAATATGGATTTTTCAGGATAAGTTCTATTAATAACCATATGTGATATGCTTGAATTGCAAGTAAAGATCCCCACCCAGTGAAAATTAGCACACTGAGATCAGAAATCCATATTTTCTTAATTAGTTTAATGAGTGATACAGAAAGAGATAAATCATTGTGTCTGCCAATTCATACAAACTGCTCAAAGTGGTTGATTAGATTAGAAGCAGTCTGAATTTTATGCTATTCTTGAAATAACTTAATTCCAAATTGTGACTGGGGTTACATGGCAGAAAATGGTAGATGGCCTCTGATCAATAAGAGTGCCCCTCATAATACAGAGGATAGGGTATTTTCTTTGTACATGGTCAACCTGGGTTTATTACCTAGCACCCTGTATGACCTCTCAAGTCTGACAAAAGTGATTCTTGATTGCTAAACCAAGAGTAAGCCTTGAACGAAGTCCTCATTTTAGTTCACAACTGACAAAGTATTAACATTCTCGTTCCATTATAGATGCAAGAAACAGAATTATTCTAGTAACTAGTGATTATACAAAATAACCCTGAGGCTGAAGTGAGTTGAAAATGATTATGGCATGATTTTGGCCTTGAGAGGCACTGAAAAAATATCTTGTTATGGGCTTCTGATGTATATAATTGTGAGATGATATTTTGATAAGTCATTAATTTGTGGCAATATTCTTTACACAACAAAGTAATATTAAAAATAAGTATTATTAAAAGTAAGTATACACATACTTTATAATGTATGTGAATTGACATATTATTTGAGGACAATGTTCTCTAAGTCTAGTCTAGTCACTGAAAGAAAACATATAATATTATATAATATTCAGAGTTTCCCTCCTTATGGTATTCAAGTTACCTGAAGATGTGGGTAGAATCTGGGGCCTTTTCTCTAATCTATCAAGCTATTACCCTGGCTTTAAAATAAGTTTTGTTTTGGGGGCAGCACCCAACTGTGTTCAGGGTTTGTTCACTCCTGATCTGTGCTTAGAACTTACTTCTAGCTCTGTAAGCTCTATCAGGGGTCCTCAAACTTTGAAAACAGGGAGCCAGTTCATTGTCCGTCAGATTGTTGGAGGCCGGACTGTAGTAAAAACAAAAACTACGAACAAATTCCTATGCACACTGCATATATCTTATTTTGAAGTGAAGAAACAAAATGGGAACAAATACAGTATGTGGCCCTCGGGCCGTAGTTTGAGAACCACTGCTTGCATTTGGTAAAACTCCGAACACTATGCAGGGGGATAAAATGGAACCCACTTTGGCTGTGTGTAAGGTACTTGCTATATGATGACTCCAGGTCTTAAATATATTTAAGTGGGAAAAAATAGACAAATTATCTACCTTATTTCCCAGTGTATAAGACGACTGGGCATATAAGACGACCCCGTACTTTTCTTGTTAAAATATAGAGTTTGAGCACCAGAAAGCTGCATATACCAGCGACGACACCCGGAGGCTGGATGGGAAGTAGCGCTTGGTAACTGTGCTCCTATGTGTGCCCCGAAAGATTTATCAGGACTAGCAGAGGACTGAGTGATGATGCCTGGCAGCTGGATGGGATCCAGAGGTAAGAGGGGGGTGGATCACTTGTCCCTGAAGCTGGAGTAAGTTTTAGCATGCCGTATATTGGCGTATAAGACGACCCCTGACTTTTAAGAAGTTTTTCATGGGTTAAAAAGTCGTCTTATATGCTGGAAAATAATGAAGTAAATGAAGACAAAACAAAGTAAGACCCATTAATCAATTATGTAGATTTTAGTTGATTACATTTATGATTCCATTGAACTTCACATCATGGATTTAATAATAAATTATTATTTGTTCACCCATTTATAGGTTGGACCCAGCATAAATTATTCCTGCCTCTACATCCAGGGATCACTATTGGCAAGCTCTGGGGATCATATGTGGTGCTGAGGATCAATCCTGGTTCAGTCACAAGGTAAGCATCTGCTCACAGTACTATCACACAGGGCCACTATGATTTATATACACCAATGATAGATACTTTTTATTTTTATTTTTATTGTTTTGGTTTTTCTTGGGGGCATACCTGTTGACGTTCAGGGGTTACTCCTGGCTATGCGCTCTAAAATCACTCCTGGCTTGGGGGACCATATAGGACGTGGGGGGATCAAATCCAAGTCCATTCTAGGCTAGCGCTGGCAAGGCAGACAGACACCTTACCTTTAGCTCCACCACTGATCGGGCCCCATAGAGATTTTTAATTTGGGGAAACAAACTGTGATGTATATTGACTATAAGAAATATACTTTAAATATGCAATGTATACATAATAAAACAAAATTTTAAATTATCAAGAAATTAATTTCAAGTGGTGGATTATTTTCATTAATAAAAGAATAAATAAAATTCAGGAAAAATATGACATTAGGGCTACATAGGATCATATCACAATGTTAAGAGTAAATGTTAATAGGATATCATAGAGTTTAATCTATGTTTTAAATATACTGTCCTTCCCACCTTGGCTTACCACCTTATAGGCTCATTACTAGTCCTTTATGCACTCATTCCACAGCCTGCTACCCCACATTTAACCCTTTTTACCTTCAGTTCTTGGCAACTCATAAATAAATCATTATCCCCACTCAAACCAGCTGCCAACCACTCTCTACTGGTGATGTGAAACTAGAAGACACTCCAAATTATCCTGACTTTGATGAAGATGCATAGAAAACAGAATTTTAACTACAGAAATCTGACATCAACAACAGAGAATCTACAAAAAAAATTTACCAGGGCCAACGAGAACGATTCAAGTGTTGGACACCCTTGTATGCCTGGAGCCCAGGGTCAGTCTTAAGCCAGAAAATTTCAGGTGTAAGGCATCCTTGTATTTAGGTCAACGCTTTTCCCTTTCATTTCCCCCATATTTTGCTGGGCCTATGTAAACAACACTTGCCACTCACACCATTTTCACTGAATTTTTTAAAAATATTATCCTTTAAGAGATTCAGGGCTTCTCCATCCTTGAAACATACTATCATAGAATCAATCCCTGGCTCCATAGATATTCATTGCCTCATCCCAAGTGCTTATTATGTGGTGCCAGCTAGTGGTCTTGGTATTTGCGCAGGTCCTAGGACAGGATCTAGGTTAGAGTCTTTACTATTCTAGAGGTTCTATTACATCATTGTTGTGTTCAGTCTTCTGTAACAGATGCTCCCTATTTTCATTCAGTCCCTAAGCTGAATTATGGGATATTATGGATCTAAGGGTGCATTTTCTTTTTCTTTTTCTCTTTCTTATTTGGTAGTTGCTACCATTTTCTTTCTTCCTTTTTTTTCCCTTATCCTTTTTATCTCAAACGACAACAGAATGGATAACCTACAACAAGCTTTAAAGTGGAGACCAGTTACACTAGTACTCTGGGGGGGGGGGGGGGGGGAGGAAGGATATAGGGGATGCATGCTGGGAACGGGGGTGGAGGTAGGACAAAACTGGTGGTGGGAATGCCCCTCAATTATTGTCACTATGTACCATAAATAATTCTGTGAAGAAAAATATAAAATTAAATTTAAAAAAATTATCCTTTTAAAAAAGAAGAGCTTACTAAACTTTCTGCTAGTGCTTTAATGAGTTAATTGGTAATTCAATAATTTTCAAAAATATATTTGCCACTGAATATTTTCTTCCTTTCTCTCCCATCTCTTTATTTTTCTTTCAGTTTTCTATTTTTTTAAATCATGTAGTTTTTGGTCTTTCTGAAAAATTGTATTATGATCAGTTATGTCAACTGTGTGATGTATTTTCTTCAATAAATAATAAATATTATTAAAAAAGAGTAAATGTTTCCCATTGAAGTAGCATTAATAGGTGTGGTTTTGTAGAGACTAGAATGATAGCACAGTGAGTAAGGCTCATGCTTTGAACACAGCCTTCCTGGGTTTGCTCTCCGACATCCCATGTATGGTCCCATCAGCATACCAAAAGTGATTACTGAATGTAGGAACAGGAGAAATCTCTGAGCATTGCCAGAATCAAAAAATTGGGATTGCAATCAGGGAAAACAATCAGGCTAATGAAGTAGAATTGCAAGTATAAAAGTAAAAATAAATATAGTTTCAGGAGAGAGAGAGAAAGAGAGAGAGAGAGAGAGAGAGAGAGAGAGAGGGAGAGAGAGAGAACAGTGGGTAAAGTGCTAGCCTTATACATGTCTGACTTAGTTTTGTTAATTCACTCTTTATGGTCCTAGGAGCATACCAAGAGTGGTCTCTCAAAGCATAAGTAAAAAAATACAGTTTTCATTATGAAAACAAAAAAAACCTCATTAATAATATTAAGTTTGGTGCCATAGTGGGTAGGGTAGTTGAGTTGCCTGCCACTGACCCAGGTTTGACCTGGGTCAAACATACTCCATATGGTCCTTAGAGCCCATGAGGGTGGTTCCTGAATGTAGAGCCAAGAGTAACTTATACACACTATTTATTGAATGACCCCCAAAACAAAACGTTATTTTTATTTAAAATTTTATAAATGTTCTTTAATCTCTAGGGTATTTTTAGTGAAGATGAATAAGATACAAAGTTAGTATGATCAATGAACCCTGTGTACTAATAGATATGTTATAGTTTTTTTTTAATGTTAATATTCTTAATGGAGCTGTGACATTGTTTTACTTTCTCTTATTCCATTTGAAGATGTCATTTTCTTATAGGGACCATACTCAGAGATGCCCAGGGTTTACTCCTGGTTCTGTGCTCAGAAATGACTCCTGGTAGGCTTGATAGATAATATGCAGTGCCGAAAGTTTAAACCTGGTCAACTGCATGCAAAACAAATGCCCTACCTGCTGTGTTACCATTTTGGCCCCTGCAGATCGCATTTGCTTAAGAAATTTCCAAGATGCTATATGCAAATTATTTTTGACTTACTAAATTAATCATAAAACTTTGAGTCTAAGACTAATAAAAGAGCATTAGTAGAATCAATGTAACTTATATAAACATAGAGTATCCTTGACTGCTCTGAATAACTGATGCCTGTCTAGTTTTCTAAAATTAGTCTCAACAGAAATTCCTTCTTCTTTATGACAGTTATTATTATAACAGCAGCATTCGGAATATATTTATCTTCCCATAAAAGGCAAATATACCATTTATAAATAAAAGTAAAGATAGCAAATAGTTTGATGGTATTCATAGACAATTTCTTCCTTCTTTTGAGATGTATTTGCCATCAAAAGAATGTAAATATTTTGGTAAGATTCTTTGACAAACTTCTAGCTGGTTTCTGAGATAAAATTTATATCTGTGGTCACACAGAATTTTACCTAGATTTAATTTTGAAAGGTACTTGACACTTAGATTTGGTACATATATCAGAAATTAAAATCAGATAGAAAACCTTTCCAAATTAATTAGCACATTTCAGAACTATTTTGTCAAACATAATTTAATTACTATTTTAAACTATTTACAATAATTATATCCTAAATTTAAATTTTACCATGCTTGTCGCATTTTACAAAGAGAATAATGAACAAAAAGATCGCAAAAATAGTTTTCATCTTTAACTTATTTAAAATAATAGACAAATGAAAAGTTCTTGAATTGATTTTTTAGATATACTTACAGAAAAATAAGTTACTTAATTCAATTGTTCTATACATTATAAATGGTTTATTGTATAATTGAATTATTGAATAATAATTGAATAATTATTGAATAATGGTTTATGAATACATTTTTAAATGAATCAGATAATATGTAGTTCCTTAAAAGAAGACAAATAGGGGCCCGGGAGATAGCATGGAGGTAAGGCGTTTACCTTTCATGTAAAAGGTCATCGGTTCGAATTCCAGTGCCCCATATGGTCCCCCGTGCCTGCCAGGAGCAATTTCTGAGCATGGAGCCAGGAGTAACCCCTGAGCACTGCCGGGTGTGACCCAAAAGCCAAAAAAAAAAAAGACAAATAAAATTATGACTATGAAAATAAAAATATTTCAACATATTTTTATGCTTTCATATTCTAAATCTTAATAGTTTATTTTGACATTAAAATAATGATTATAATTCATCATTAATTTTGTTGCTTGTAAAAAAGAGAGAAAAAAAATTCTCCTTGTTGTTTTAGAACCAAAGCAAGATTAAATAAAAGGAGAGCTATATTTTTAAGAAGTCTAAAGAAAAGTGCTGCATTTCTACACAATTTAACTGACAAAATATTTATAATAAAAATGACAAGGAGATATTCATCAAAATTATTTCGTTCTAAATTTGTCATCACAAATATTAAACTTCTCTACCCTGATTCTTCACATTGCCACATGCAAGATTAAGCAACTCAACATCATCCTTTTGTCCATCTAGCCATCCTGGCTTTTAGACTTAGGGTCAGGCCTGTCTCACATTCTTCTACTGTTGATGCCTTGCTTGTCATTCTTGTTTTGAAAAAGCATTTAAAAGTATATGGCTATAAGACATTAGCAATTGGTTAACAAATATTTATTTTCACTACAATATATACTGGATCTATCTCAGTGGTATATTAGTTTATTCATATTGAAAAAGTGACTTTCTAAAAATATCTTGTATTAATCCATTGATAATATCCTTCTGATTATCAATACCTATAGATACCCACAATTTTGGATTTACTAATAAAATGGTTGTCTTTCTCTTTCTGACTTATCTCAGCATGAGAGCCTGAAGTGAGAGAACTGCATGATTTCTCTTTGCTTACAGACAAGCATTTAGACCACAGTACATAACACAGTATTTTATCCAGTTAACTGTTCTTGGACACTTGTGTTGTCTTCCATTTTTGTCTATTGTGAATGAACAAAGGAGGACAAATTTCTTTTCTAGGAGAGATGCCCAGAAGTGGAATATCTGGGCTATATGGAAGTTCAAGTTTTAGATTCTTGTTTTGTTGTTTAGGGGCCATACCTGTCAGTCCCATCACTTACTCGTAACTCTCTGCTCAGAGATGAGTCCTGATGGAGTTCATGAAACATACATGGTGCCAGAGAACACACCCAGATTGGAAACATAAAAGGAAAATGCTCTAAGCTCGGTACTATCTCTGTGATCTCTTCAATTTCCAGTTTGTTTCTTTAAGGAAGTGTCCATATGATTTCCAATGAGACTACTTTAGTTAATAGAATGTGATAGTTCTTTTCCATTACATTTATGTCAACACTAATTGTTTTTGTTATTCCTTTTTTATTGTTGTTTGTTTGGTTTTTGAGCCACACCCAGTGATGCTCCGGGTTTACTCCTGGCTATGTGCTCAGAAATCACTCCTGGCTTGGGAGACCACATGGGATACCTGGCAATTGAACTGCAGTCTGTCCTAGGCTAGCCCTCACAAGTCGGATGCTGAGCAGCTTGCACTACCACTCCAACTTCTTTTCATTATTTCTTTTCTGTGTTAGTATTACTGCTGTGAGGTGATATTTCATTGTTAAAATTCACATTTCTCTGAGAGTAAGTGAGAAGGAGTATTTTTTCATATACATATATATCTTCCTTAAGCAGTTTTTATGTCTTTGTCCCAGTTATTAAATGGGTGGATACTTTGCAATTTTTTAATTAAGTTTTGGTAGTCTTTATGTATCCTGCATATTAACCTATTATCATATGGGGGCTTTAAAAATATTTTCTACAGTATGAGGAGACTTAATTTTTTTTACAATTGTTGCTATTTATTTTATTTTCTTGAAGTGCAGAAGCCTCTGAATTTGAGGTAGTTAATTTTTTTTTTTATCTTTGCTTCTGCTTGCTTGGACAATGATTGAATAATTGAAGATGTCTCTAGAAACACATCATGAAGAATTAACTTATGTTTTCTTAATATATTAATTCAATTTATGAATTCAGACCTGGATATAAAGTAATTCTATGACAAAAATTAAATTATACAAGATTATATAATATGCTTGGGGAAATATATATATATATATACCCATATCAATAACAGGCTGGCATGCAACCATCTCATCCAAAATTGATGGAATCATTAACATTAAAATAAAACCCAGAGTTTAAGCTATATAATTTCCACCACCAGTTAACATTATTATGTAATTTTTCAGGTTATTATACTAATACATACTGAACATCAAATGATATTGCTAGATGCATATTCTTATAGAAGCAATATTAAATTTTATTATTAAATGGTTATTTTCTTTATTTTTCTTTAATTTTTGACTACACCTGGTGTTACTCAGGGATAACTCCTCACTCTGTTCAAGGATAATTTCTGGTGGTGTTCAGAGGAAAACATGCGATGCTGTGCATTAAACTAGGGAGTATTTAATATAGCATTTAAATATAATGCTTTTGGTCTCAAGCAGTTGAAATGGCAAAAATCCAGTTTTCTGCCTTGTTAAATAAATCAAGAACTTGTACACTTTAATACTGGAATGCCCGTACACACAGCCTGATAACTCTTCATGTAAAACAGTCAAATTAAACAATATACTTTCTATGAAAAATCATGTTTTGATTTCCTAGAGTAGATTAGTGTCAACAAATCATTAAAAATGCAATGAAATGTCATCTTCATTTTCTATAGGTTGTTCATACGGAGTAAATATGAATTCACTAATAGTTAGTTAATTCATTTATAATAGCTATCAATATTCCTCTTTGTGTGGCAACATTTTCTGGATAAAATCTATGGGATATAGTGCAGTGAAAATATTTTCTCATTTTATTGTTTAGTTTTGCCTTTATTTGGTCCACATTAAATGGTGCTCAGTGCTTACTCATGGGGCTCAGAGGAAAACAACTCTCAGGAAAAACAGACTCTGCTTTTATAGATGAATCATAGTTGGTGTTAGGCAGAACATATAGAATGCTAGTGTTCAAATCCCATTCGGATGTGTACAAGACAAATGCCATATCTGCAATATTATCATTCCACCCTTTGTAAATATTTATCTAGCTCTATAAAAGCATACCTTCAATAAATTCTGTTATGCTTTTGTGCTCTTTTTATGTAAATTATGATAAATATTTTAGATAAGTTATAATTCTTTTGAAAATACTAAAGCAGAGATTATTACTTATGCATATTTTATTATTCACAATATAGAGGTGTAAAAATATTTGAATAAAATTATCTCATATTCACCAAGCTATTAAACATTAGGGCTGAGATTTTATAGGAACTGTCAAACTCCTGAATATTCAGTTCTATCAATAGTCGTTTTCTGGGACTAAGTGTTCCACAGTGGTAGGGTGTTTGCCTTGCACAGGGCTAACCCAGGAAGATAGGTTAGGTCTCAGGCATCTCAGAAGGTACCCCTAGCCAGAAGCAGATTCTGAGAAGCAAAGTCAGGAGTAACATCTGAGCACAGCAGGTGCAGCCCAAAAAACAAAAAACAAAATTATTATCTATTGTCATTCATAGTAAGGTGATTACAGCAGTTTGTATTTAGATATCAGAAAAAAATTGTGTGACAATGGGTTCCAATTCTGTGATGAATAAAATGTTCTGGACAAAAAAAAATTTCCGTAGAAAATAATAAATGAGGGGATTAGGACCTATATAAAATAACTTCTTATTTGGCTAAAGGATAGTCCTTTAAATGATGGTGGATAGTGCAGGACAGTCTGTCTACAGAATTCAAATTTCAATTGAAATTAAATCTTCAGTATAACTTGGTTTTGATACTTGAATTCTTCTGGGGAATATCATGTTTCTTTGATGTTTAAAGTAGATTTCTCATTAAGATGATGTAATATCAGTCTTCTATGAATTTCAGAAATATGTAGCATAGCTTAAAACCACTTTATCCTGCTGGAACAAGTTAAAGATGAAAGAATATGAAGGGAGAATACTCATTCAAACATCAATATTTCAAATTTATTCATTCTTAATGCAGGTAAGATGAATATTTTAAAAGTGAGAACCCTATTAAAAACTTGATTTATATAGTGTTAATATTTTCCCTATTTTTAAATTTAAAAAGGAATTGTAGAGCTAATACCTTAGGTAGGTTGCTTGCCTTGCACGTGGTCAAATTAGATTAAATCTAGTACTGCTTAGAGTAATTCTGAGTGCAGAGCCAGGAGTAAAGATGAGCATCATCAAGTGTGGCCCCAATATTATAGAAAGTCTATGTTCTATAAATTTGACATTTGTGTTTTGACTATTAGTAATTATAAATCAGTTGGAATATTGATTTACTTAGTTAAAAACAGTATGCATTATCTAGATTGAAAAACTTTTGGAAGAAAGTGTCTTTAATTAATAAACTTTTCAGAAATCTGACGAAAATCTAGGAAGCAATAAAAAATGAATACATATTCCTAGAACCATGCTCAAGTATCTTCCAACATTTTCTCTCTTCTTTCATTCCATTTCTTTCTATTTTTTTAAATTTTTTGGGGGGGTCACACCCGGCAGCACTCAGGGGTTACCCCTGGCTCCATGCTCAGAAATTGCTCCTGGCAGGCACGGGGGACCATATGGGGCACTGAGATTCGAACCGATGACCTTTTGCATGAAAGGCAAATGCCTTACCTCCTTGCTATCTCCCGGGTCCTTTACATTCCATTTCATTCCATTCATTTCATCTCATTTCAAAAAGCTACATGATGATAATTGCTTAAACACAATCACAGCAAAAATGTATGATTGATTAATTTTAATCATGTGCAAATTAATATTTAAAAAATAAAAATGGCATTTTATCCTAAAACTTTCCACACATTTCTTCTAGAAATGATCACAATCTTAAAATTATATTGTACATGAAAATATCCAATTGCAGATTTAGGAACCTGCATTTTACTGATATTAAAAAATGCAGCAGTTCTATATTTGAACTGGGTGGAGAAAGTTCACTCTCTCTTCCTTCTAGCTCCATCTGCTAACAACAGTTTTAGAAATCAACATGGCAATGCATAGGAGTCAAGTGGGAATTGATTTTAAATTTTATCTTTTGAATTATACTACCTTCAAATAGTAGACTTTCTAACATGTAAATAATATGTGTAGGCTACACCTGTCATTTGTTGTATAAAATTATAGTGTAACTGGGTTTATAATGCTATTTTCAATTTTTCATTATTCCATTTTATGTAAATATTTAGTTATGCAATTTATTTCACAGTAATATTTTATTGAATAAATTAATTTTATTATGAATTGTGTGTAAAATGTGAGTTCAGATCTTTCTAAATAAAGATTTTAAAATGCTCATTGTGGGGCCCGGGAGATAGCATGGAGGTAAGGCGTTTGCCTTTCATGCAAAAGGTCATCGGTTCGAATCCCGGTGCCCCATATGGTCCCCCGTGCCTGCCAGGAGCAATTTCTGAGCATGGAGCCAGGAGTAACCCCTGAGCACTGCCGGGTGTGACCCAAAAAAAAACAAAACAAAAAAAATGCTCATTGTATCAACCAATGCTATAAAGCACTTCAATATCTATAGTTAGAGAAATTTGATTAAACACTTTAAACTGTTTATACCTATTTACATGTATTCTATATATTTATATGTATTATTGAATATATTGTGAATAAAATACCTCATGTCTATATCTAAGCCAATTAAATATCTGTATAATAATAAAATTTTGGCCCTTACTATATTAGAAGTTTCACATAATTTTTATTTATTTTATTATTATCATCTGTATTTTATGCAGATTTTTATATAAAATCTCTGAATATTCAGCAATAATTTCTGAAGGCTGTGTAACAAAGTATATAAAATAGATGGCTTATTTGTTTTTAAGAATCATTTTATAGACATGGCAAAATATTATAATAAAATGTTCAATATATGATCCAAATATTTTGGTTAAATGAGCAGGTGTGACATTTTATAAGTGATAGTTGTGCATTTCTGTAACAAAAAATTGAGAATTCTGAAAAACTAAATCTAAATTGTCCAACAGTTGAAACATTCTATAGAATGGTTTTGATTAAATATAATATATTTCTAATTTGAGATAGAAATTTCACATCTAGCTTAAAATAACATATTAAATTTTAAAATAAGTATATATATTTAAGAATGTTGGAAAGTTATTATAAGAGGTAAGGTACTTGTTGTGCATGCATGAGATCCCTGAAACGCCATATGGTCCCCTGATCCCTGCCATAGAGTTCACTGTGTGTAGAGCCACGAAAAAGCTCTGAGCACAGATCCAACACAATTTTATTTTTAATTTTGAAAATTATGTGAAAAAGAATGCATGGCAAAAAAAGAAGTAATTCTGAATATACTAAATGAACTGAATGTTCCAAAGCTGGAACAAAATGAGTTAATAATAACACTGAATTATAATGCATAGAATGAGTGAGTATCTAGGAGTTTATGATGATATATAAAATTAAGTGAATAAAAAAGCAATTGAGAGAAAAAAGAAATAACTTTTTTGCAACAGCATTCAAATTTATAAAATAAAAGATTTAAGAGAAACCCAAAGCACAATTAAAATTATAATAAAATGTATTCTAACAGGATCCACTAATGAGTGTCCAAATTAATATACCAAAAATAAGAAGGAATTAATACCTACAGTCTCAAACCAGATAAAATAATATTTATCCATAATAATGGAAAGTATATGTGTATAATACATATAATATTATCCAGGCTATTCAATCACAAAATAATGAAAATCATGTATAAGTAGGAAACTGTAAGGAACTGCCATAGATTAAAGGACACAAAGAAGATATGAAAAAAAGGTGTTTGAAATAGTAGTTTAGTGGCTGAAAAAAAAAGTAAAATGGGGAAAATAGTTAATTTTATTGCTAAATATATATAATATATTTATATTTATTTATATTTAAATATTTGCATATAATATATTAAATATATAATATAAATATATTTTATATATGATATTTAAATATTTATATGTATTTATTTATATAAATTTATATGTTATATATAAATATAACTATTTCATTATATTGATCAGCATCCTATGGTCATTTAAAATGTTAACATTAGGGAAAGTACATATGAAGTCTTGCATTTTCAACATTTAAGTGTTTATAAATTTCTTCTTTTTTAATTTTTATTTTTGCAGTTTTTTATTAATATCTTTATTTAAACACCTTGATTACAAATATGATTACTGTTGGATTTCAGTCATGTAAAGAGCACCCCCTTCATGAGTGCAACATTCCCATCACCAATATCCCAAATCTCCCTCCTCCCCACCCAACCCCCGCCTGTACTCTAATAGGCTTTCTACTTCATTTAGTATTTATAAATTTCTACAGATAAATATTATTTAAAAACTTCACCCAACCCCCGCCTGTACTCTAGATAGGCTTTATACTTCAAGTGTTTTAGTGTTTATAAATTTCTACAGATAAATATTATTTAAAAACTTATAGGTATTATATGGATTCAATATCGATATGGAAATTTGATATCGATATGACGATTCCTCCAAAAACTGGATATCGAGTTCCCATAGGATCCAGCTATACCACTCCTAGGAATATATCCTAGGAACACAAGAATACAATACAAAAACCCCTTCCTTACACCTATATTCATCGCAGCACTATTTACCATAGCAAGACTCTGGAAACAACCAAGATGCCCTTCAACAGATGAATGGCTAAAGAAACTGTGGTACATATACGCAATGGAATACTATGCAGCTGTCAGAAGAGATGAAGTCATGAAATTTTCCTACACATGGATGCACATGGAATCTCTCATGCTGAGTGAAATAAGTGAGAAAGAGAGAGAATAACACAGAATGGTCTCACTCATCTATGGGTTTTAAGAAAAATGAAAGCCTTTCTTGCAATAATAATAATTTTCAGACACAAAAAAGAGCTGGAAGTTCCAGCTCACCTCATGAAGCTCACCACAAAAAGTGATGAGTTTAGAGAGATAATTACAGTTTGAACTATTGTAATAATGAGAATGTATGAGGAAATAGAAAGCCTGTCTAGAGTACAGGCTGGGGTTGGGTGGGGAGGAGGGAGATTTGGGACATTGGTGATGGGAATGTTTCACTGGTGATGGGTGATGTTTTTTACATGACTGAAACCCAAACACAATCATGTATGTAATCAAGGTGTTTAAATAAATATATAAAAACTTGTAGGAATTATATTTTTCAAAAATATAAAGTGCTCTAGGTTGAATATTGTTAAATTATAAAATAATAATGCCAGTATAGCATGAGTATTTGTTAATGAGAATAAAAAGTAGAAGGCATCTAAACAGTGTTTTATTAATTTTACCATGGACATGAGGATACTGTATGCTTTCTAAAAGACATTTATGTGGTCAAAAAGGGAGTGAGAGGGAGAGAAGGAGAAAAAGAGAAAGAGAGGAATAGAAAGAGAGACTGAATGAAACAACAAACAGAGGAAGACATGTCTTTCATAAAAGCAGGCTTTCATAACACGCAAGGCTAGGTAGATTAGGAGGGAGAAATTTGTACTATGAACGGAAGGATGTTGGAACATTGTATTACTGAAATTCAATTACGAGCACTTTGGAACTGTGTAGCTCAAGGTGATTCAATTAAAATATTAATTAAAAAACTTTTATGATTGTCCCTACCTCAGGTCATACTACTTTAGAGATCAAAGTTTCTAGAAGTCATTTTTAAATAAAATTTTACTATTTATTATAATATATTACATTTTGAACCTTCCTGAATTTATTCATTGGTAAGATGGCCTAGTTTTAATGGATAACACATATGTATTAATCTTTGTTTTTGTAGTCCAAAGGGGTTCTATTTGTTTCTTCAGCGTACTTTATAGCAGCTGTACAATTTTGCATTTATATAAAAGGTCATCATTTTTATTTTTAATGCATCGTCTTACTATTGAGAGTATATTTGCGTGTTAAGCATTCCTTAGGGCTTACAATTATATTTCTTTATGATATTTATAATTGATATTTAATCACCTGAATGCTTTAATCAATCATGTTTTAAATATATGTATATTATATAATATATTATATATAATATATAACATATTGTTCATGTATTCTATTACCAAAAAGTTCTGCTATTCTTTCTTCTTTTCTTTTCTTTTCTTTATTTATTTTTTGGTTTTGGGGCCATACCCGTTTGATGCTCAGGGGTTACTCCTGGCTATGTGCTCAGAAATCGCTCCTGGCTTGGGGGGAACATATGGGATGCTGGGAGATAGAACTGTGGTTCGTCCTACGCTAGCACTTGCAAGGCAGACACCTTATCTCTAGCGCCACCTTCCAGGTCCCTCACCTTTTATTTTTTAATTCAGTTTTTATTGCTATCAGGGTAGAATTTCAAAAAATAATAATCATCTTCTATGTTATTGTTACTGTTATTACTATGTCATTGTTATTTTGAACACATTGTCTTAGTAACTGTCTTCATGGCACAAAAGATCAAGGATTTATTCAGATACACAAGACTATGTTTTGGTCATTTTCTATTATGTAAAAAATTAACACAAATATGTGATTATAATTGTTAAGCTGAAGTTTTATGTGCCTTTGAAAACAGTGACTGAGGCAAAAAAATCGGTCTTTATAAACTGTATGGACAATTGATAGATGACAATTACTCCAAAAATATCATATAATCACCCAGTGCAAGCTTAATTAAATTCTTATTAAATGACTATATTACATATTGACATTAATGAGAATTTTCTTTGAGATATGCCACATTGATGAAAGTTGTTTATTCAGAGCAAGACTTTATTTTTATGTATGGTTCCTGGAGCTGCTCAGGAATTACTCCTGACTCTGCACTTTAGAATCACTAAGGGTGATACCCATGGAATCAATGAGATGCATTGTGCCCAACCCTAGATAGATGAGAGAAATTGCAAGGCAAGTACCATACCTGCTCTACTCTCCCTCTTTGTTTCATAAAGCATGGTCTTAAAAGAAAAAGCCATAGTCTTTAATTTAATTTGAATAAAAATCAGTTTATTGCTAAACCTCTAGGTATCAGAAAACTTATATTTAAAGTAACTGAACTATGAATCTGGTTTGTTGTAGGTCTTCCTTGAACAATGACATCCAGCTATAAACTCAATAAGAGGTTTTTTCCTCCAGTTTTCTCTTTCCTTTTCCTCTAGTCCAGTGGTCGGCTACCTGTGGCTCACCAGCCATATGCAGCTCTTTACACTTTTAATTTGGCTCTTCTGTGTGCTGTGCGGTCGCTCCAGGAGTCAGGACTCTGCTCCTTGCCTCTGTCAGTGTCTGCCCTATGTGCAGCCCTTGCGGCCAGGTCCACCCAACTCCAGTCTGGTCATGTGGAATCTGGGGGACATGACTTTTGTGTGGCACCACACAGGTCCAGTCAGGTTATGTGGCATGGGGGGCGTGACTTTCTGACTGGTACCGACCATTGAGGCAGCATCCTCTCTGTACTACAGACTGAGAAGCAACAGAGGAGAGAGCCATGTGTGGGTCAGTGGCTGCATCGTGGTGTCTGGTAAGTCACTGTTCAGCCTTGATCCCCCCCTTACCCTCCCCTGTGGGAGAATATATGTATTGGAGCCCTATGAGCCAGAGCTTCAAGCATTTTATTTTTTAATCTAGAGTCAGCAAAATAAGTTAATGGCCAGGTTCTGAGGTCAATATATAACAGTACCAGTGAGGAATATTTGAGTGAACCCTGCTTAAAATATCCATGATGAGCCCCACTAATTTATAATACTACTTGCACACATAAGATGCCATATATGCGTCATCCACAGATCCCCTCCCCTTAACAGTGCGTCATCCACAAATAACAGTGCATCATCCACCAATTAACACCACTGTGTCTTCCATAGATAAATAACAGAAGATAAATAAATAACAAGAGGAAACGTTTTGAAACGTTTTGCTTCCTTATTATCAGAAAGCAAAGCATTTTTCCTCAAGAACGGTGTTCACTATCCAGAATTAACAAACGTACCATGGATTCAAAAACTATTTAATGGTGGATGTTACTTCACATCTAAATCAGTTTAACCATAAACTACAGGGGAAAGGAAGTACATTTTTTATCTTAGAAGTTATTTCATTTGAAAACAAAGTATCTGTTTTTGCTCAAGATTTTGACAGAGAAACTTTGATCCATTTTCCAAGTCTGTTCAAACATCTCCAAGAAAATAATTCTGATATTGGCATTACCTATTTTAAAACAGCACTTTTAAACATGAGGGAAAATTTTCTCAAGAGGTTTCAGGATTTCAGATCAGCAAAGTGATGTTGGCCTTTGTTAAAAAAAAAAAAAAACCCTGGATGCCTCTGTAATGGAATTAAATTTTTCTCCCTTTAATATCGACATTGGCAACTTTGAAATGCAATTGCTGGATTTAAAAACTAAGAACTGTGGAGCTCGAAATATGAACGTCTTTGTGCTAATTTGGAAAGATTGAAGAAACACAAATGTGAATTTAGTTCACAGTACAAGTGGTCTGCTTTGAAAGACCTGGAGAAGGAAGATATGTTGATTTTTAACACCTAGAATAGTATTCTTGACTCATATAATCAACTCAAAAAACTATTATTTGCTGTTCTTTCCTTGTTTGGGTCTACATATTTATGTGAACAATCATTTTCAAGCATGAATCTTATCAAGAGTAAATTGAGAAATTGTCTCATCGATAAGAACCTGAAATTGTGCTTAAAATTAAAAACAACATACAAAACTGAATTACTCAAACTATCCAAGGAAATGCAAGGCCAATGTTCACATTAGTGTTTGTGACTTGGTCAGTCATTGTCAGGATGTAATTTTCTCTACATTGTAAGGCAAATTTTACGAAATATAACATTATCAATAAATAATATCATTCTAAAGTTTTTGTTTTATTAGTTGTGTTATTTGCTTTTTTTTTTGGGGGGGGGGGTGTCACACTTGGCAGCGCTCAGGGGATACTCCTGGCTGTATGCTCAGAAATCACTCCTGGCAGGCTCAGGTGACAATATGGAATGCCGGGATTTGAACCATCGACATTCTGCATGAAAGGCAAATACCTTACCTCCATGCTATCTCTTCGTTCCCTAGTTGTGTTATTTGTATCCTCCTGACCTATGTGGATACTAGCATGCAGAATATTCTCAATAAAAACTTATTGAAACTAAAAACAGTGTACCATCCTATGTATTTTTGGTTTTAAAAATGTGGCTCTTTTTCATATACCTTTTGGCCATTTGTATTTCTTTTTTATCAAAGAGATTGTTCATTTCTTCTTCCCATTTTTTGATGGAATTAGATGTTTTTTTCTTGTAAAGTTCTGTCAGTGCCCTGTATATTTTGGATATTAGCCATTTATCGGATGGGTATTGGGTGAATAGTTTCTCCCACATGGTGGTGGCTCTTGTATCCTGGGCACTATTTCCAATGATGAGATACCATCTCACACCACACAGATTGGAACACATCACAAAGAATGAGAACAATCTGTGCTGGCAGGGATGTGGAGAGAAAGAAACTCTTATCCACTGCTGGTGGGAGTGCTGTCTAGTCCAACCTCTATGGAAAGCGATATGGAGATTCCACCAAAAACTGGAAATTGAGGTCCCATTCGTTCCGGCTATTTCACTCCAAGGAATATACCCTAGGAACACAAGAATACAATACCAAAAAACCCTTCCTCACACCTATGTTTATTGCAGCACTATTCACAATAGCCAGGCTCGGAAACAACCAAGATGCCCTTCAACAGATGAATGGCTAAAGAAATTGTGGTACATATACACAATAGAATATTATGCAGTCATCAGGAGAGATGAAGTCATGAAATTTTCCTATACATGGATGTACATGGAGTCTATTATGCTGAGTGAAATAAGTCAGAGTGAGAGAGAGATGCAGAATAGTCTCACTCATCTATGGGTTTTAAGAAAAATAAAAGTCATTTTAGCAACAATCCTCAGAGACAATGAGAGGAGGGCTGGAACTTCCAGCTCACTTCATGAAGCTTACCACAAAGAGTGGTGAGTGCAGTTATAGAAATAACTAGACAGAGAACTACCATAATCATGTGAATGAATGAACTGGAAAGCCTGTCTAGAGCACAGGTGGGGGTAGGGTGGTTGGAGGGAGATTTGGGACAATGGTGGTGGGAATGGTGCACTGGTGAAAGGGGGTGTTCTTTACATGGCTGAAACCTTATCACAACCATATCTGTAATCCAGATGTTTAAATAAATAAAAAATACTTAAAAATTAAAAAAAAGGAAAAAGAAAGAAAAAAACACATTAAAAATTATGTGGCTCTTGGGGCTGGAGAGATAGCATGGAGGTAAGGTGTTTGCCTCTCATGCAGAAGGTCGGTGGTTCAAATTCCATCATCCCATATGGTGTCCTGTCAGGAACGATTTCTGAGCATAGAACCAGGAGTAATCCCTGAGTGCAGCCAAATAAAAACAAACAAACAAAATCAGAAAAACAAAAACAAAAAGCAAAACAAAACAAAAAAACAAAAAAAACAACAACCAAAAAATGTGGCTCTCAAAATAAATATCAATCGTGGTTTGTGGTTTGGGCAAGATTTGGCTCAGTTGAAGAAAAAGGTTGCCGACCACTGCCCTAGTCATAGCACAACTGTAGGGCATTTGCCTTGCACACAGTTGATCCAGTCCTGATCTCGGTTCAATCCCATATGGTCTCCCGAGTCAGAAGAGATTTCTGAGCGCCTAGCCAGGAGGAACCCTTAGCCACTGGGTGTGGCCCAAAACTACAACTACAACAACAACAGCAACAACAACAACAATAACAACAGAAAGTTCACCTGGATCTTACTCCACCCTCAGATGTTTTGGTACTGAGAATAAAGAAGAATCAGTTTTTATCTAAGGGGGCTCAGACATACCATGAGGGAGGAGCCACTGATTTCATGACTCTCTTAACTGACTTGGTTATTAACTCTTCACAGTAATCCTATCTGCATAAGACCCAACTGCCTTTGTTAGAAATATGGCTGTATATGGGACGATCTCACAAATGCATGGTGATTTATTTCATGATATTTAAATTAGCTCAACTTCTCATCCTAATATCTGATGTAGGTCCTCATGATGTTAGAAAAATAAAAATGTGGGCAGCAGTGTGTTCAAACCAATGCTAAATGTTTGTAAATTTTATTATCCTCTCTAATAAGTTACAAGTAAATGTTTATAATTTTAATTTTAATGTCTTCTTAAGCTCCCATAGTTTTACATGACTCCTGTAGCTAGTGCACATACTATACTTCAAAGAAAAATATGTATTAGAAATAATTCAAGAAATAATTATATTGAAAAAATACTAATTTGACACACTAAAAATTTCTCAAAGTTTTAAATAGAGGATACAGGTATTTTACAGAGAAGACTAATATATTCCATTTCTATAATTTATTTGAAAGGAATAAAATGCCTAAAATGATAGCTACTTTCTATGGATCTTAAAATCGTACTCATAATTATTCTTGTAATATAAATATACCCAGTATAATTGAATAAATCCACAAAGAGGAAGAGATTTTCTGTCAACTGACTAAGTATAAAAATAGGTCTAATAGGTGCTGGAACGATTTCGCAGTGGTAGGGTGTTTGCCTTGCACAGGACATTCCAGGATGGAACTCGGTTCCTTCCCTGGTGTCCATATGGTCCCCTGAGCCAGGAGCGATTTCTGAATGCATAGCCAGGAGTAACCCCTAAACATCACAGAATGTGGCCCAAAAAGCAAAAAAGAAAAATTAGGTCTAATAGGGTAAGAATTTTAGGTAATAAACTGAGTGCTTCTATCGAGTGATAACTGCATAGACTGTTTAGTCTACATGTATGTATGTATATTGATATATATCAATGTCTATATTTTTCTGTATCTATGAAGCTATATTTATCTGTAAAGTGACAACACTAGAGATGTAATTTTGCATTAAATTGTTCTGATACTTGGCCCTAGAAAATAATTGACCATGAAAATGACACAACTTGTACAATGTCTGATTTGAAAGTCCTATTCTATTAGGGAATTCTCTGCAACCATTCTGATCAAGCATCTCTCACTATTAGGGGACATTCTGTGGTTGGAAGGTCAAATGGACAATTCCAATTTCTTCACTCTCTAAATTCCTTTCCTATTCTCAAAATTTCTGTAACTCAAGAATTGCGAATCATCTTAGAGGCTCTTAAATAAGAGCAAGACTTCAGGTGCGAGCAGAGTACTTAGATTGACAAACCTAATTTCAGTATTTATACTTTAATTATCATGCAGATTCTTTAAGATGATTATGGGAAGACATTATAAGTACATTGTAATGTTTCACCATGATAAAATATTTACACGGAGTGTTATAGAGGGGCAGTCTGACTATAGACATTAACATTCCGATTTAATATACCTTATGATTTAAAATGGGGACAATACCCAGTGGTGCTCCAAGACTAAGAAGTTTCCCTTAGCAGTTTTCAAGAGACTATAGGTGGTTCTGGGATTATCAGGATGCATGGCAAGTGCTTTTACACCTCTATGAACTCCAGCCTCAACATCCTCATTTTAATAATCTCTCAAGTATTTGCAATATGATTGCACTCATTCAAAAATTATTATATTTATATCATTTTTCCTTTTAAATCTCTCCTACCCCATACTATCTCACAATTTTCCTTAGCACAAGAACAGTTTCACTGTTGGTGCCAATTTAAGGGTTCCTGCCAGGTCAAACTACTTTCCAAGTTTTTCAATCATACTTTTATGTGTGTACAGAGAATTATCCACTATGCTTCAGGGGGTACTGTTCCTTACTATATCTCCTGAACTTTTCATAAGTTCTTGTTATATCTTCTTTAACTCCTGTTTATACTTTTTAAGTGAGATGGGTACTGCATATATGACTTAGATAAGACTCTCCTTAAATGTATAGCTCAATGTCCTTCACATGTCCTTTTTTGGAGAGGAGAGAGGATTGGCCTACACTGTGAGGGGCTCCTGGACAACACTGACCTGAAGACCTGAAGTTGCTTTTGTGCTACTCAGAGAAACCATTCCACACTAAGATCAAACCCCCATACAGTGAAATCACATGTCCCTTTGCATTATTTTCCATCCCTCCCTTTTCAAGTCTTTACACACTTTGTTACAACCAGAGATGGCTATTTTATTTTTGGTTTTGTTTTTGAATTCATAATTGCATATTTTTGTAGCTCTATTATAAATTTCAGAAATGGAGTTGTAGAATGCAATATAACGAGTTCCAGAGCGATAGTGCAGTGGTAAAGTGTTTGCCTTGCACATGACTGACTCAGGATGGACCTCTGTTTGATCCCTGGCATCCCATATGATCAGTCAAGCCAGGAGAGATTTTTGAGTGCACAGCCAGTTGTAACCCCTGAGCATGTGGCCCCAAACCCCCAAACATTTATAAGGAGAAATATGATAAAATAATGCAAATCAAATAATAAAGGCAATTCTTTTGTAGTGGAAGTAAATTGCAATTTCTTATTATTGTGACACAAAATCTTTCATTTTTGTCCTGAGTTAGATACTATTTAGCTTATTTCTTCAACAGATTTTTTTTTCAAATATTCAAACTTGCTTCTTATTCTGTATCAACTACTTTGCTTAGTTTAATTTTTCTCCTATTGAACTAGAAGCATTTTAATGCACTATGTATTTAATCTTTCTCATTAATCCTCTTCTCCACTAAAATGATTTAGTCTTTCATATTCAGTGCCTAGTGTATGATATGAAATAATAATTGATCAATAGGTATATTTTTTTAATAAAGGTCATGTTGGAGTTGTATTTTAGTTGATATTTATTTGTTTATTTATTTATATACCCATGTATTTATTTACTTACTAATGGTTTTGGACCAGACACATATTTTCTCAGAAAACTCCTGCATTTGAACTCAGAAATCTTATTCCTAGTGAGCAAAGGGACCAAGTGGTATTATAACGAACAAACACAGGTCAGTAATGTGCCAGGCAAGCACCTTAACTGCTGTCTATCTGACAGACCCAGAAGATAAACTTTAACAATATGGATAATCTAAACATAAAAAGATAATGTAAATGAAAAATTATGATCACATTATAATTATGGGTAATAAATTATGAATGCTGAAAAATAGTTTTATTTTTATTTTTCTGTATTTATACTGTTTTTTCTTAAAATTTAGTAAATTTTATTATATATGTACTTATTTTTGTGAAATAAATTCACTTTATTCAAAGATTTTACTAAGAGATGTGTGAGGTGTAGAAAGATAAAGAAATCATGGGTAATTGATAATGAAAATACCTACAATGTCTTTGTGAGAATATTCATGCTAAATTTTTAGTAAATTTTATAATAACTAACATTTATTTGTAAATTAAAATCAGAGAGAGCACTACTTTAAACCTGGGAAGCAAGGTATAAGCCTGAGTTTTCCAAATTTTATAATATAACTTTTATGACTACAGATAACATATAGATTTTGTAATTGAAATAAAATAAGTTTTGAGAGTCCAGAATAATGTAATTTAATCTTTCCAGGTATTTCTTTTCAAAACTTTATTTTCACCAAGTGACATACCTTCTATCAGTGTCTACTTCCCTTCATCATTTTCTTAGGGATCACAAAGTATTTGTTTTGTTTTGTTTCGTTTTTGCCTAGGCACAGTAAATTGAATACTGTAGACCTGATCTCAATCTGTATTTTTTATCATGTGTTAGTCACTTACTATGCTTCTTCATAAATCACATATGGGCGTGATCTTTCTACATGTTTCTTACAATTTCTGGATGATTTTTATTGAACGTGATACTCTCTAGTTCCGTTTACATATGGCAAATTGCATGGCTTTGTTTTTATTATACATGAGAAGTATTTTCTTGTGTATAAATACCATAATTTCTTCATTAAGTCACCTGTTCTTGAAAAGTTAATTCGTTACAAATTTTGGCTACAGTAGAAATGTACTTAAATAAATATAAAATGCAAATGTTTTAAATAAGTGAGTACTCTGGTAGATGTCAAAAAGTGGACTTGTTGAGTAAAATGGATGATTCATTTTTATTTTTGAGGAGTGTTTACATTATTTTGACATATAAAGAAATTATATCATGCAATACCATAGACAATAGATGCTATATTTGATCAAATATTCTGAATATTTTTATGTCGGTAATCAAATCCATTCACAAGTCAGTATATAGTATTCTTTCAGTAGAAGATGGAAATATTTATTTGATGTAAAACTTTTTAATATCTTGTGTAATTTTAACATTTAAATATAAATTCCTATTTTGCCAACATTATGTGAGGACATACATACTAAAATTTGAAAGTGGTCATTACTGCTATTTTGAATTCCAGTCTCAATTTTCAGGGCTTAATCACACTCCACTGTCTAACTAAATTAAATGTTTGTTTAGAGTACAAAGAACTTAAATTCCAGAGCAATCATTTATATGTTTTATCAAATTTTGGTAATATATTCATAGTTTTAAATTATAATTTAATGAAATAATTTTGAATAACATTTATTTTTATTATTTACTTGGAATTACTCAGCACATTTAATCCACTGCTTCAAGTACCTTTGTCAAGCATTGAATAATATATTTGCTCTGCCAGCCTATTTAAATGGAGAAACATTTTATTATTTCTGATGTCCAGCTTTCATATTCATTTTTTAAAATTAGTGTATACTCACACTTTTAAATAATTCAGCTCATATGTTGTTCTTATCTATACTAAGAGATAGAAAGTAATTATATATCTTAAGTGTATGTTTAATTTTTACTTAAAAACTAATTTCATCAGTATGATTTTTTTCTCATTAATAACAGAGCCAATTCCTTGCATTTTAAATCATTTTCACTACTTCCTCCTGGAGAGTATCCAAATGATCTGTATTCTTGAACTTGAAAAGCTTGTTAAAGGGCATAATCTATAAAGATAATTAAAGTGAGGATTATGTATTACTAAATTCTCTTTTGACAATGATTGTGTGAGTCTATAAATCCTAAAACTGATGCAAAAATGCTGTAATTTCTCATTATCCACTCTTGCCCTCCACTTTAGAGTTACTGCCTATGTAAAATTATTTGAGAATTTGAAAAGCAGGGGGTCAGAATAAAGAGTTCATGAGATCAATATGGTGAGCAAGAAATTATTAAAAATATATAGAGATATGTAATACCTAATGTTAAAAATGTCCACAAGAGAATGGAAATCAGTAGTAATCATAAGCTGATGTACTTATTCTTAGGTCAACATCTTATGTGATTACATATTCTTTATGAACACTTATTGATAGAAAACTTATTACATGTCATATCTGTTCCTTCCTTCCTTCCTTCCTTCCTTCCTTCCTTCCTTCCTTCCTTCCTTCCTTCCTTCCTTCCTTCCTTC